>CM039474.1:2733840-2886086 GCA_022433065.1 Begonia loranthoides
ATTATTGCAACAGATACTTGCTTCCGTTACAAAAAATAAGTTTTCTTCCAAGGCTTTTTTTTATGTAGTGGAAGACAAATATTCATTATTGAAATGGTATATTCCGGAGCGAAAACTTGTCTTTCGCTACAAAAGGAGTATTTTTTTTGCAGTAAAAAAAATAATTTTCACATATAATATATCTATCATTTAATGGACTCCATAATGGTGAGAGTGTTCGTTGCTAATACATCAAACTTTGAAATGTTATACAACAAAAATAAAAATTCGAAGTTTCAATTAAAAAATATTCAAACTTTAAGGTTAATATTGATAATTTGTAACATCCTGAAATTTTTATATCGGAATTTATTAAGAGTAATAGTAAATTATTGTAATTCAAATAAATATTAATTTGATTAGTTAAATTTTAAGATTTTATTAACTTAATCAAATTATAATGTAGGGGATATTAAAAATAAATAAGAGGGATTTAAAATAAATAAATAAAAATAATTTAAATGGAAGCATGAACCGGTTCAATAGAACCAGTTCACGCCACTTAACTGGTTCGCTGGCAAACCAGTTAAGTGAAAAGAAACAGAATGGTCGAAGGCCATTCTGCGAGAGACAGAGAGAGCGAGGGAGAACGGAGGAGAGGGGGAACGACGAGAGATGCGAGTCGGCGAGGACGAACGACGACGATCCGGCGAGCAACGCGTGACGGCAACGGCTCGGGCTGCGACGTCTAGGTGTGCGGTGGACGGCAAGGGAACGGGAGGCGCTGGACGGCTAGGGCTCGAATTTGGGGCGTTCGCGGGTTGTGTTTCAGGCGACAGTTTGAGGTAAGATTTAATTGGGTCTTCCTCCCTTGCATTCTTATGGATTGATTGTTGTCTGGAGGGATGATTCGAAGGGCGAATCATCCATTCCCCACTTCGGCAGTGGCTCCCTCGTGTTGGCCGGGGAACTTCGGCTGGCTGAGAGGGGAGGGTGAACCGTAAATGGTTTGCCCGGTTCGGTTGGGGAGTTTTGTTGCTAATGTAGACAACTCCAGCTGGGAATTGTACTCTCCATTTATGGGGTGTAAATGCACGTGGGGAACACACTTAAATGTTGGAAGAATTTTATGGGATATTGTCGATTGAGCTATGAATTTGTGCTCTTAAATGGGAATGCAAAAGACGTCCAGGGGCTGGTTGAACTCGGGTGAGGAGAAGAAAACTGAGGGAGAGAGAGAGAGTTGGAGCCGAGAGCAAAAATTGCTCTCTGGAGGTGGAGCTCTCTGGAAGACCAAGCTGACCAGGGCACTGTGGTGGCGATGAATGTTGAGGAGGAAAGAAGAGGAAGAAGTGAAGCAGAGAGGGATGAAGTTGGTGCTCTCTAGGGGTGCTTGACCGTAGCATTTTGGAGAGGTAGCCGAGAGCTTCCTTCTATGTGGGTATGATCCTTTCCTGTTATTTAATCTTGAATTCTATTTTGGGAGTTGTCTGGTTAATCTTGAGATTTTTCTGCTAGTGGCTGTTGTAGTTTTCTGGATATTAGGGTTGACGAATAATGCTTCTGTTGTTGGATTGATACTCTGTGAAATTTGGTTTGTTCATGTGGGTTTCTTCCGAGGGATAATGGTTGGTTTTGTGATGGTATTTGGTTCTGTTAGTTGATGGTGATGCTTCTGTAGCAGTCATGTGAGTGCTATTGCTTAGACTGATGAATGCTAGCACCTTGTTAGTGAAGCACGTCAGGAGGACATATTAATTTTATGGATAGGTATGTTGGACTGAATGACTCTGTTGTTAGGTGTTTTCTTTTGTAATGTTAATCCTCAGATATATTCATACTTTGTTGGTTAATTCTGAATGCATAAATCTGTTAAGATGAAGTTCGATAGTGGAGTTTGAGTTAAGTTGCTGACTTGGATATTTGATAACGAAGGAGGAACCATGTAATCCGTTGTTGATGTTGGAATTGTAAACATGTTATGTTGGAAGTTAGTGAGTGTAGAACTATGAAGTGTTATGTTGTTGAACGATAACTCGTTGAGCTACAGCCTTGGTTCTATATTCTTGTGGTTTATGTTGAGCTGTTAATTGGTCTAAGATATTTAAATAATTAGAAAATGAATGTGAGGATTTATTAGTAAGCTAATGATTTTAGTAATGATTAGATATTTCTAAATTGTAAAGGTATTTGTGAAGGTGTTGAAGCGAGGAAGAAGAACAGCGAATAAGTGCCAACCGCAATAAAGATGTGAGGTAAGGATTTGGGTTGTCTTTGCCAGAGGAGGCCCTACACCCAAGTAAAGTGTGTGTGTTGTTTTTGTGGTTTGATTTCGGTAATGTTTATAGTTACCCTTGGTTTTACTGAATGATATAACTCTTGAATGAATCAAAGGAATGATAGTTGAGCTGAATGAAAAATGAGAACGGGTCCTAGACAGAATTCTAGTGGCATTAAAGAGAAAGAAGAAGTTAAGATATTAGAAAAGACTATGTTTCTTTACAGATTGGCGAAAAAGTTACTGATTTCTAAATGTTATCCCTTTTCATGCCGTAAGTATACTTAGAGTTTCGTTCTTTTCAATTATGAAAAAGTATATGCAAACTTGATTAACTCTAGTTTACTGTCGTTTTCTATCAAGGTATTAAGAAACATGTTTTATGTTAGTTATCGTTGTTTTACTTACTGTCTATAGCAAGATAATTATTTTAGAAGCATGCTAGGGGTCATAGATTCACTGTTAGTCGATTGTTAAAAAACAAGTGTAGTTTGATTTGATAATTGGTCCTAATCTGATATAGTTTAAGTGTTGAATATTGTCCATTAAAAGATCATGTTAGTAGATAGTTTCTGTTGATTAAATCAAGATGAGAGCAAGAATGAAATGTGAACTACAACGATGTGGATGGTAATGAAGGAAAAATATTTAGTTAACTAAACAAACGAAGGAAAAGGTTTAGTTAACTAAACAAGCGAATGAAAAAAGTTTAAGGAGTTAAGATGCTTTGTTTTCATTAAATATGAGTTGTGAACTAGTAGATGAATATTATTTCTTAATTCTGAATAAGAACATTCTAGTTTAGCACAATTAGTTAATTATAATTATCTTACGTTATTTTACTGCTTTATTGTATTCACTCGCTGTTACATTTCGATAACATAATTGTTTCTCGTATTTTCAGCAATTTTTATGATTCTTTACATGTACCAATTCACCTATAGTATGTTTATCTCAATGTGTAATTCAGTTTATGTTATGCAGTGTGTTTCATGATAATAGAAGTAGGGGTATGCAGAACCGGCCCGGTACCGGAGAACCGGACCGGAACCGGTCCTTCCGGTACCGGGATTGGTCTGCATATGTGAAGCACCGGACCGGATCCGGTCCGGTGCTTCCGGGACCGGTTCTGCACGATATCGGTCCTCGGTACACGGTACCAGAGAGCCGGTACCGTGTAGAACCGGGCCTTTTAATTTAGGGCAAAATCACAAATGAGCAAGAGCAAATCCCTAATCTGATTCAGATTTTCCAAATCCCGATTCCCGCCTGGCTAAGCACTGCAGCTTCCCGAGTCCCGACCCTAATCGATCCGATGTTCGACGATCCCTAATCCAACAACTGACTCGACTCCTCGTCCAGTCGTCGTCCAGTCGTCCTGGCCTCGTCCAGTCAGCTTCGAGCTGACGAGCTTCGTCCGTCGACCGTCGCCAGTCGCCACTGCCAGCTTCGAGTTCCGAGCTCCGTCCGTCTGCAACTGTTGCTGCCAGCTCCGAGCTCCGACCTCTGTCCAGTGTCCATCGAGTCGTCGCCAGTAAGCACTCTAATCTACTCTGTTGTCTGTTCTGTGTAGTGTAGTGTTTTGTTGATGAGAGTGAATGATCTGTACTGGGTGTCTTTGAATGGTTGAATTATCTGTTTAGTGTTTTGTTGCTGAATGATCTGTTATGTTCTGTTTAGTGTTTTGCATATTGGTAGTTGGTACATGTTAGTTCAGTGTTTATTGTTTTGCATATTGGTAGTTGCCAGTTGGTGACGGTTATGTTCAATTGTTCATTGTTCTCACTTCTCAGTGTATTGCACTATTGCTTGTGTGTGTTTATTTATTTATTTTAGAGGGTATTTCTGACTGTTATGTGATTCTGAGATGTATTTTGAAATTGTTTAAAATGTAGATAATGGAAAGCTTTAATGATGAAACAATAGAGAGTGTTAATGTTAATCTTGTTACTAGTCAAACGACGAGGAAAAAATCGGATGTTTGGAATCATTTTACTATGGTTGAAAGTACTGATAAAAACAATCATAGAGCAAGATGTAATTATTGTGCTCAGACTTATGCTTGTCATCATACAAAGAATGAGACTTCAAGCTTGAAACCTGTTGACTGTTTTGTAAGTTTCTCATTTTAAGTTATACTTAACTCTAGACATCATTTGTCATATGTTTGAACTATATAATTACTGTTTTGAAGTTACGATGTACAAGCTAATTTTTTTCTATGTTTTATAATACGAAGGGGTCACTCAAAACTCAATAAGAGTTGCTCAGGTTAGTTATATTTTTCTCCAGAATTGAAGTAATTGAACTCAATTGATTATGTAAAAATAACCTTTGATTTTTTTTCTTTATCTATTTTTCAATATTTTTTCAGTGGATGTTTCATGTTTGGTGTCTCGTCGCGGTGCATACCCGTTAATATGAAGAAAAGCTTGCCAATGTTAATATGACAATTCTGTAATTTTTTACTGATGTTTGTATTTTATATTATTATAATTTTATATTATATTTTATTATTTTTTAATATTTAAAAAACAGGGTACAAAACCGGTACCGGACCGGAACCGGTTCACTGCGGGACCGATACCGGTCTTCCAAAAATGGGAACTGGTACCGCCGATCCGGTGCCGGACCGCTGTAAAACCGAACCGGACCGGTACCGTGCACACCCCTAAATAGAAGCCAAGTAGGGGGGGTAACCTTCAGGATGATACCCACATGCATGAGTGAGGATAAAGAAAAAACCCTAAAGGCAGGTATATGCCGGAATAGAAAGAACCCTAAAGGCATGTATATGTCGGGATAGAAAGAACCCTAAAGGCGGGTATATGCTGAAAAAAGAAACAAACCCCAAAGGCAGGTATATGCCAGAACTAAGGAGTTGAGGTAGATGGGTAGTCTAGATCTAGCCTAGCTGCTAGGATACACCCTTACCAAGTTGGGAAATGGACTAGTATGTACACAGGAGGTTAGAATCTGTACAGCTATGTCATATCAAAGAAAAACCCTTAATCTCCAGGCTCGATATACGAGTTTTTAAAGAACGAACGAAATGAGCGTAATGAAATAGTTGGTTTGGGTGGCCCCCATTCTAACAAGAACTAAAGAGAGAAATGCATATTATTTTTCCTCATCTCCTTACTGAGCGTAAGCTCACGCCCTTACTTGTGGTGTAGGGACAATGACGAACAGATAGTAAACGAATAAAAAGTAAATGAGAAATACATAATGTTGCAGAGATTGATGATTTCGCATGCACAGGATTCGGGCTGGCAAGACAAAGACAAATGTAAGTAAATAATTATGAACCAATGAAGTTAAAGAAGAGTAATAGGTATTGGTCAAGATTTATTCGATAGACGTAATGCTTTCATAAACGAAATGTTCAATTGTCGTATTTCCTTTGAAAGATTCTTACGCTCCCATTATGATTTATAAAGGAAATTTTATAACGTTTCCGCAAGAATTTAAATAGATGATGTTAACGCTTTCGCATAATTAATAAGTTGGTTCTCATGACGAGTTTTAATAAATAGTTAGTAACGATTCGGATTTACGCACTCTGATTTGTTTTAAAAAATTTTTTTAAATTTTTACGCATTTTCAAGACTTACGAAAATCTGGATCGTTACATAATTACTTTAAAAAATATTAACATATAAAAATACATAGAAAGATTTTAGAAATCCATAATATCAAAATTGAAATACAAAATAAAGTTTCTATGTGTAGCAAATATACAAATTATGGTATATAACTCTCTGTTTTTATGTCTATAATTAAAATATGAAAATTTGTTTTGTCCCCAACAAATCTATGAAAATTCTTCAAAATGCAATTTTAATTGCATATGAGTTTACATTACCAATTTAAATAATTAAATAATAAAAAAGTTAAAGTATAATATGATTTTATTATTATTGTTAATGGATGATTTAATCATTGTTGTACTAATATTTAACTTAAATCATCTTTACATTTATTTCATCTTTAAATTTAGTGACAAATACAATTCGAAAGTATGCTAATGCATGTCGGGTTTTTTTTTTCATTTTAGCCGGAGTATTTAATTGAGTAACATAGTTTGGTTCAGTTGTGTTAGATTTTGATGTGACTCAAATTCTATTGAGTCAGACTAATAAACCTACATTTTAGATTTTATTTAGGTTTTTTTTTTATCTATAAATTCATATAAGTTATAGTCGCAAAACTTGTATTTCGATATTTAAGGTAAATTTATTTTTATGTCTGTAATTTTTTTACAAAAATTTTTTTTTATGTAAATCTAGTGTTTCACATCCTATTTTTTTCGATTATCGCTCAATGTCTAACAGGTTGAGATATATTCAAAGTACGTTAAAGCGGAAAGTCCATTATTTTACAAACATTTATCATAATTAGAAAATCATTCTTAAAAACAACCAATATTATTTTTCAGTAGGTCATAACCCTCATGTCAAACACAGTTGATAAACCAACTGCTCATCTTCCAATATCTCCTCATCCACAGGTAAGTCATTGAGATCTGGATAATCAACTACATCACAAGATAAAACATTGAGTCTAACGCTCAGCAATAAATAAAACAAATGTAATGTTCAATGCGTGCTCATGAAGTCTGTCTCAGAGAAAAACCTATCTCCTCTACAACTACTACTAATTAGAGTATTTCAACGGCATAATCAAACCTAAATTGTTAATTGATTAGGGGAAAATTTTAGGGTTTTGAAATTTTAGGAAAAATGAATTTTGGAATCTTACAACTACTACTAATAACCAACCCTTCCAACTTACTAACTTCCATTTATTAACTTTCTAATCTATCATACTGGACACAATTAGAAATGCATGCACTGCCTATTGCAATACTCTTACATGTGTTTGTTGGAGAAAAAGCACTTTCCAAGTCTCAAATACATCCAAAAAAGAAACATATGGATTATGCATCAAAACTTTGAAGAATCAACCAGACTGGCAAGGGAGTAGAAATCAAATCAGCACAAAAAAAAAGGAACCTTACATAATCATAGAGCTGGTGAAGAGGAGTGGTCAACCACATTTGGTAGCCAAGCTTCAAGAAAAGCTTCACACTCTACATCAGCACGAGAGATGGCGCCGAGGGGTGTGATAGTTATCTGAAACGAAGAATCGGAATAATACACCCCGCACTATGTATAGATAATCACACTGGCAATTTGCGGGACAGTAGTACTTACATATCCCTCCTTAAGATACTGGTAATCGGTATCTTCATCATCCATTTGGAGACCCTTTATCTGAAAGATTGAAGAAAAATTCAGATGATCAAATACTAAGTTAGATTAGTCATGTAGTGGTAGATATTTGCATAACCATGTCTTTATTCCCACTATTAACTCTACATCTCTAATCGCATTAATATCTCAAATCAAGTTACTCTTTCTGTAGTGTCTTGAATTGTTGGAAAAAATACGGATAATATGGAGAATTGAAAGTAACGTGGATAAAAGCAGAAAATAGAATTAGGATGTAAATGATAAAAGCAAAAGAAAGACTTTACTTCTCTCGTGAACATTAGATCTTCAGATGATGCAGTTGGTGTCTCGATCTCTACTTGTTCTGCTAAAAGCTTTTCCATTGTCATCGTGGGTAAGACTTTGCTACCCAGCACACCAGAAGTAACTTGCCTCCACCCCATTCTAAAAATAGTTTTGCCTTGCTTGGTTAACTTGTATCCCTTTTTGAGCCAAAACAACGTTAGCCATGTCCATGGCGTGGCATGGGAATATGTACATAAGAGATTGTCGGTGTACCTTATGATCAGTAACATCTGTTGGAAAATCTACGTTCAGAAAACATTTTTGGGGATATGTTTGGTTCCTGATTTCTGCTATTATTGCATTAATTAGAGGTAAACTAGCTGCAGCAGCAAGGGTGAAGTCACCAATGTTGCTCTTACCCTCGACCCTGAAACACTCCAAGACAGCAGATAGTCATGGACCAGAAGCAAAATTTTAAGGTAAAAATCTTACAAAACAGATAATAAGACGGAAACTAAGGCAAATACACAATGTACTGGCAATCTGTAACCATTTAGCAACACATAGACTAAGTATAGCTTCAACAATAGTTAAGTAAGTATATCACACCAATCATAAGATAGGGAGATGGAAGGTATCCCATTGAAGAAGGCTTCTCGAGCACCAGCTACTGTTCCAGAGTATACTCTGCAACAAACAATGAAAGACCTCAATGGCCATGGAATACAGACACAGCTGTTTGGAGAGACGACCAAACAGTAGTTTTCATCATTCTTACTAACATGTGATAACCGATGTTGCTGCCCATGTTTATGCCACTGATTACCTGTATTGAAAGCCAAATGTGTGAGCAACCAGCAAGAGTAACTTGCTACGACCACTACTTTTAGCATTAAATGATATTGAGTGAGCCGTACCAGATCGGCAACTGAGGGAAATAGTTGTTTGGAAATTGCCAAAGAAACGCAATCTGCTGGGGTTCCTGCAAGTATGGAAAACTGTTAAAATCGTTCAAGAATAAATGGTGAAATTTTAAGGTGATGTTCGGTGGGTTTTCTTGTTCAAAAGAGTCGCAATTACAGCACCCAATTGCAGAGCAAATAGAATTATTATCGGATTTATCTTCATGAGCTATATGCATGAGGTGCTCAACGACTCGGCGAAGAACCTGCCGTACAACTAGCTCATTCAGAGTATTGTTGAGCAGTTCGGGGTACCTATCTTGGAGAAAGAGCCGAGAATTGAAGCGTCAGTCAATGACGTGTACAACAAAACTAAATTGGACCGAATGGGTGTCACTAAGTTGGAGGGAAATGGTTCTGTAAGTTCAAGAAGCAGACAACACCTCCACCACTCTCAGAACCTCAGCATTCAGCCCCCTCACATGAACAGCCGACTAAGGCGCTCACACAAACCGGTAATGAAAAGGCAAAAAAATTGTTTTAGTACAAAACAAAACAGACCAGAAACACCAAAAGCTGTGGCTCCAACAATATCTACTGCTTTGGCGGAAATGGGATGGCGCCACTCAACGCTATGACTTACAGCGGATTTCTCCCTGAAAACAGATTGATGGCAGTGAGCATTTGAACGCTGCGAAATATCTCAGAAACACCAATTTTCCATCGCAGTAATAAACAAACCGTGGAAATAGACGTTTATTTCAAATTTTAGAATCAATAATTCCAAAAAACATAAACACGAATAGGTGTTGTCGAAAACGAAAGTGACGACAGACTACGAGGTAAAAAATGGTGAGTGACGAATCAGAAGAAATTCTTTCAAAACCATAGAACTCGGAGATCAAAAAGAGAGAGGCGAGGAGTGGAGTCCGTACGAGTCGGGTGCGCAGACTTGAACGTCGTACCGACCGGTGGAGACGAGTACGCCGACCAGGGCTCGAAGACCAGGTGCATCAATTCCATCGTCGTTGGTGACAAGGATGATCGGTTTTGCAGGTGAGCTCACGGTGGAAGCTGCCATTTCTTCAGAGATAGACGCAGCGCGAAGAAGAAGATTATTGATGAGTTCGATCGGACTGGTTTCCAAATGGAGGGAAGCTTCACTCACGTAGTTATGGCGTCCGGCGAAATAGCATTCTTCTCTATTATTTATTATTTAAGACAAAAACACCGTAATTTACGGAGTTCAAGATTAATCCTTAATTAATTACTTCCCGACACGAGCGAATAAAGTTGTTAACTTAAAATTCTCTCGGATAAACTTTTTCAAGAAATTAATTTTTTATTTTCAATATAAATACTCCTCAGTCAATTTCTTTATTTTTTATTTTTTATTTGTAGTCTCAAAAGTCAAAATTACTGTATTTCAGTTCAAAAAGAAAAAATAATTTTACTTAAAAAATTAAATAATTATTAGTATTAATCTCGAAGTACTACGGATACCAATATTGAAGAAATAATATTTTCTGCAACATAAATATGTAAATCTACTGTAGAAAATAAGTCGTATTCCAATATCTTTTTTTCACAGTTAAAAACAAATATTCATAGAGTAAAAGATATTTTTCGCGATGAAAAGAATAATTTTCACCCTTTCAACAGTATATATTTGTTTTTTGCTGCGTACAGTAAGTTCTATTTTAAGATTTGTTTTTTTTGCACTGAAAGACAAGTATTCTTAACAGAAATGATATTTCTAGAAAGTTGAAATAATATTTGCTCAATTTAATTAAAACTAAAAGGTCAAAAAAAATCCAATATTGGTATTTATAAATAAAACTAAAGTAGAAAAAATGGTAAATGACAAATCAACCATCGTGGTTTGAGGTCAATGACAAATCAACCACTATGATATTTTTTTTAACAAGTTAACCACTCACGTATGTTAAAATGACAAATCCAACATCACATAGACGTTTACCGTTAAAAGGCTAAGAGCCAACGTCCTTCAGAACGCCCAGCGTTGGGCGTTCTGAAGAATTCAGGAATTCAGAACGCCGGAACAGATCGTTCCGGCGTTCGGACGTTGGCTCCTAGCTTTTTAACTGTAAACGTCTATGTAATGTTGGATTTGTTATTTTAACATACGTGAGTGGTTAATTTGTTTAAAAAAATACCATAATAGTTGATTTATTATTGATCTTAAACGATGATGGTTGATTTGTCAATTACCCTAGAAAAAATTATGAAATCTTAAAGTTGGTAAATAGTTAATGATTGGTGGGCAAGTGGCCCAAACATTTTAAAATAAGGTCTATAGTGAAGGGTGGAGGAGGAGAAGCCATCAATTTAGTCCACAAAGTTGATCCATTATGGTGGCTTGCCTAATATGCTTTGAATAGTTGACACGTGTCGATTGAATCGATTAAGCAATTCTTAATATGATCTCGGTTCGAAACTGAACCATGAATTATGTCTCGGTCATCTAATTGTGTGCACCTCTCATCATTCTCGATACGAAAGAAACGTCTTTCACGGTTTGGTTTAGAATAACGAAAAGCAAAAAAAATTTTAGAATCGATTCGGACTGCAAATCACAAAATTTGTCTCCAACTTAGTTGAAACCATGATCAAATTCAAATTTAACTTATGAACCTAACAAAAGTCGTCCAAACTCAACTCTAAAATTATGTATGATGATAAAATTGATTTTTATTTATTTTGAAACTAAATGAACTGAATCATAACCAAATTGTATCTTACGGTTCAAATAGATTATGGTTATATATGATTTCGATTCCAGATCCAAAACTCGTGAATAGTTACGTCTTGGTGTGATTTGATTTAATTTCAATATCAGACTAAACCCAGACAATGTCTATTTTTAATAAATAACAACTTACTAACAAACGTCAAATAGACCAAAGAGAGATGATTTTTAGTATTGAAGAGAGTTGGGAACATGAAAGACATAAAAGCTCATAATGCCTAACCTAAATCATCGATCATCGATCATCAATGGAGCGTTACTAGAAGTTATATGAATATATTTAAGGATAATGTTACGTCGACACTCTAATGTTATGCCTTAACGTAAAACTAATATGTCATCTCTTATTGGTAAAATTATTATGATACAAAATCAACATATAAAATAAACTGATTATATGTATTAATGAGTAAATGAACTTAAACGTCAAGTCAATATGTGAAAATTGAAGGTCAATTTTGCATTACTTGTATCCTAATTGGTTGACATATATCCTGATTCGTAAGAAGGAAAATAAAAATTGAGTCGTCTTTGTTGATTATACGACATAAAATATAACATGTTCTACAAAAACTTCTTTTTAGTGTCTTGAATCGATGAATTTGTCGATGAATCTATCGAAGACCGAACTGAGACGTAATCTTCATGATTGTCTTCCACAAATGCAACTACATTCCGATCCATGCGGTTGATCAGAAGAATAATTGATTATTTCGATTGTAATTATTCACCTATTCAAAATAGATTCAATTTCTTATATATAAGACGAAACTATAATATACAAATAAATCGTGAAATTAAAATTTTAGCATAACATTTCTCTTTAAAAAAAAATAATAGGGTGATTAACAAAAAAAGTTGAACTATGGTGTCAGTAACAATGCAAATACTAAATAATTTTATCTAACAAATAAAATACTGAACTATGAAAAATGAACGAGGCAAACATTACCGTTAAAAATTTAAATTTTTTTTCACAGCAAAAGATACGTTTCTGCTATGGAAGACAAATATTCGTTGCGAAAGGCAAGTATTTATTACGAAAAGAGTAATTTCTGCAGTAAAAAGAGTAATTTTTGTAACTGATACTTGTTTTTTGCTGAGAAAAATATATACGACGGTTAAAAAATATTTTAAATTTTTAATAAAAAGGCCATTTTTTTGGGGTTAATTACCCCAAAATAATAAAAACTGGGGAAATTAACACCACAGACCCTCTAGTTCGAGGTCAATGACAAGTCAAACCCTTGAGAATTTTTTTTAACAACTAAAACCCTAAACTATGAAAAATTAACACCGTCAACCTCGCAGTCAACTTTTTCCTTCCAAATCCGTCAAACTTAACTCCTCAGTTAATTTAAAAAAATTTTCCTCAATCTCGATCTCGTTCGTCGGTGCTAATCTTTAAAATCGATGTAAGTTCTTCCATAAAAATGAATTTCAGAGTCGACGATTCAAAAATTTTGAAATTTCTGACTGTAAAACGACGATTTTTGAAGGAGAGTCGTTCGTTTTAGGTTAAAATACAATTTTTAACATATAACGGACGTCCGTTATACGCTGATGGATGTCCGTCATACGCTGATGGATGTCCGTCGTAGGTTAAAAGACACATTTTTACCTAAATGGACGTCCATCCAGCCATATTTCATTTAATATTAATAAAAAAAATTCAAATTACTGTTTTAACCCTATAAAGAAAATGTCAGTAATATTTTTTAGGGACAAAAGGGTAATTGAATAGAAAAGTTGGGTACAGCTGTCTGCCACTTGTTTGTCCAATTACCCTTTTGTCCCTAAAAAATATTACTGACATTTTCTTTATAGGGTTAAAACAATAATTTAAATTTTTTTATTAATATTAAATGTAATATGGCTGGATGGACGTCTATTTAGATAAAAATGCAACCTTTAACCTACGACGGACGTCCAGTAGCGTATAACGGACGCTCGTTATATGTTAAAAATCGTATTTTAACCTAAAACGAACGGCTCTTCTTCAAAAATCGTCATTTTACAGTTAGAAAGTTCAAAATTTTTGAATCTTCGACTCTGAAATTCATTTTTATCGAAGAACTTACATCGATTTTAAAGATTAGAGCCGACGAACGAGATCGAGATTGAGGGAAAAATTTTTCAAGTTAACTGAGGAGTTAAGTTTGACGGATTTGGACGAAAAAATTGACTGCAAGGTTGACGGTGTTAATTTTTCATAGTTTAAAGTTTTAATTGTTAAAAAAAATTCTTAAGAATTTGATTTATTATTAATCTCGAACTAGAGGGTCTGTGGTGGTAATTTCCCTAAAAACCGAAATTCCAAATATTTTATAGAACGGTTAATAAAATTCGTACGAACCCGAGCGCGCAATTATAAATTATTAGCTCTCTCGCTCAATTCTAAAGATGTCAGCTTGACCTAGGAGAGACGTTGCCTCGCCACTCATGGCTGGAGCTAACAATCTCAAAGGCAAACCCTCCTCCGCAAACCCTCCTCCTCCTTCCTCTTCTCACCGTAAATCTCGTTGGGAGCCTGCATATAATGGTTCCTCCAATCCCAAAACCGGTGATTCAAAGCCCCCTAATCCTACCTCCAATCCATCTCCCAAGCCGCTTACTAACCCTAGCCCTGCCCGTTCAAAGCAACCCGCAGATCAGATCCCTCAGTCTGTTACTGCCAAAAACCACTCCCCCGGAGCTCCGTTTCGTTTTACGGATCCAGCTAATGTCGCCCCAGCTCCTCCGCCGGCTTACGGCTTCCACATGCTTGAGCGCCGAACAATTGTCCTCGCTGACGGTAGTGTCCGGTCTTACTTCGCCCTCCCACCTGATTATCCAGATTTCGCCCCGCCACCTCGGCCTGGTCCGTTGGATCCCGTGGGTAGATTTTTCCCTAGGGGTCCAGGCGGACACTTGCCTGATATGGGCGGTTTCGATAAACGGTTTCCGCCTGGTGGGCCGATGAGTCCTGTTGAGTTTTGGGGTAATCGAAAAGATTCTTATGGGCGAGGGAGGGGTCAGGACTACTGGAATTCTTTAGGGCTTGATGGGCGCGGTGGCCCTACAGAGGGGTCGGCGATGAAGAGGAAGTTTGGAGATGAAGACAGTAATGATCGGAAGGACGGCAAAGGTGAAATAACGAGGCAAAGAGAACATTTTTTCATGCAAGGTAATTCGAACGGATATCCAATGGGTTCTCGGCTGGATTTTTTGGCGGGAACAAGTAACCCAAGTGGTCGGAGTAGTGAACCACGCGTTTCCAAATATATGAGGATTGATGGGGATTATGAGAATGTAGGGCTGATGCAAGGTCGCGGTGTTGGTGATAACAAGGCTCTCAAGCATTTGGAAGTTGATCAGAAGGCGCTGAAAAAAGCTTTTCTTCATTTTGTTAAGGAAATCAACGACAACTCTAGTCAGCGGAACAAATATTTGGAAGATGGAAAAGATGGCCGTCTTCAATGCGTTGTTTGTGGCAGGTTTGATAAATTTGACTTCATTTTGATTAAGATATTTTAGCCATCAATTGCATTTCTGTTTTCTATTAGTGAAATATCGTCATTGAGAATTATTTTTTTTTGGAATAATTTCTTTCGATGATAGTTAGGTGGATGATTTATTCCTGTTTTAGTTGATCTTATGGTGCTAACTGTGTTTTTCTTTCCTTTCAAAAATCCACAGACAGGTATAGTTTTCAGTTATTTGGTAGAAATGTTAGGTTTAAGATCATTTGAAAAATTCCCAACAGTTATAGTCAAAGTGGTGAAGGTTCTGGGCTTGAAGGTAGACGCCCTTCAAGGTCCAAAATTCGTTTTTTCTTAGGTGGAAAAAATCATTATGGTCATGTCCCTTGCGTTTAATACCAGCGTCTTACCTTGAATTTGTATTAAGAAACAAAGATTTTTTAAAAAAATGTTCATGACCATTTGTTAACCAATTGTCAGCCACGAAATGCCTGTAAAAGTTTACCTAGTGTTGCCTATGTGTTTGTCACATTCAGTTAGCTGTGGGATCTACCTTGTCATGTTATTTTGAGACGTGAAGACAGGACTCTTATCATTTATTATACATCTAAATGAAAATTCCTTAACTAAAGTTGTTATCTGGGACAATATATTTTTCCTACTGCATAGACATCTTTCGAATTTTTTAAATTGGTTGAATTATATTTATGAAACCCCAGGTATCTGGAGATAATTTTGAATGTCTGTCACATGATTCATAAATATATATATTTTTTTGAGTGGTGAATCTGGAGATGAGTAATATTTTGCTCGAGTTCATCTTGGTTTTATGCCCCATGCCTGCATTTGGTCAGTTTTTTTTTTCTCCATGTGATATTCCTTGTTTCTCTCTGTCATGAATATGGTGGCTGTGGCTTTTGTATTTTGCGTCTTGGCTAATCTTCCAATTACTTATTGTAGTAATTAGCCTTTTATGTTTGATAAGCCTTTGATAATCTTCCATTCATCTCTGATAAGCTTCTTTTAGAAAAAAAATTCTAGGGCTGGTGATTATTTGGTTACACTTACTCCTGTTACGTTTTCATTCCTTCAGTATGGATGCCAGGCTAACCTTTTAGACTATCAATATTGTTGAGGGAAGTTTTGTTTTCAAGTTGCCCTTTTCTTTCTACTGTTTAGTTTTCATTTTTATACTTTGTGCTATGCATTTATTGCTGGCAAGCTATAGTGGATTGCCTTTGTCTGGGCTGGGAACTCATTTTAGCATATTGGCAGCTAATAGTTCTGGTGCCTCATAGTAAATTACTATTCACTTTGTGGTCTGTTGATGATTTGCTGTTATTTTTTATTCTCTCTTTTTTGTGTGTGTACATGTGCATTTTTAGTATATGAATGGTGAGAAATTTTCTTTACCGAGATCATTGTTTCCATTCATAGTTTAACGGTTTGAATTCCGAAATGCTCATTATTAGATCTTGTGCTGGGTGTTGTATTACATTTTGTGTAGTTTCTGTTATTTTTTAGCGATGGATGTCAATAAGAAGTAGAAGATGAAAGTTTTTCCTTTTTATATAAAATTTGATATATTCATCAAATTTCATTTGTTTTGTAATTTAATTGTGAGCTTTGTGATAGGAACTAGAATGTTTATTCTTGAATATCAATCAACAACAACGAACGTAGAACACTTCTTACATTAGACTAGGCTTTCGAGTCCTTAGTGACTCCCCACAATACTCAATATCCCATATCCCCATCTCGACTACCCCAAGTCTTTATATATAGACTTGACTAACTAAGTGACTTTCCTATTATAACCCTCCTAACCTATCACTTTGTTGCTATTTGATCAAATTTTTTTTCATCGAATGCTGAACCAATCAAGTTGTTGTGTTAAGGTTTTGCATTATCTAACTAACCCTTATCTTTTGCTAGTTGATTAATTATTTGCTCACACGAAATTTTGTTGACTAGTGTTGAGAGTGAAATGAAGAATGGGCTGTTAGGGAAAATGTTATACGAGAAGAAGATATTAGCTCCAAGGGTAGATTCAAGATTTAGCCTTGCTGAGGTGGTAGAGTTAGTCAATGTTAGTAGTGAGGTATTTTGTGCATGAGTATATAAAGAGAGGGAAAAAGTTTGGAGGACGAGCATTGAATATTGTTGCATTCATCTTTTAGAGAGATTAGGGGATTCTAAATTTGTGGAATTCCAAATTTGTGGTTAGTTTAGGGTAATTTCCAAGTCTTCGTTACTAGACACGTGGTTAGTGTTTTCGGGTTCAATATGCATCAACTGGATGCTATTTCTGCCATTTTGTTCTGGTACGAAGTAATTCTCTGTACCTTGTTATTGGTATCTTATGTTACTCACAATCTTTGTAAAAAAATGGAGCCCTGAATATGTTAATTTATAGACATTGTTGTCACCCAGCAGGAACAGATGTCATAATATTTAATAAGCATCATGTTTGTAAACAGCAACTGCATTCATGGTTTTTACATCACCAGTTGACAAAGAAGTTTGTGCAGTAAAATGGTGCGTCAGTGGGATTCAATTCTTTAGGAAAGTATTATTTTTTTGTAACATTTAATGGCAACTTGCTCATTATATTTGCCATTCTTAGATAAGCATCTTTCCAGAGATAGTAGTTTAGATATGATGCCTGCGAGCAACAGTTTTGATTCTGAGCCAGCTACCATGAAGTGTTACTGATATGATAAAGATAATGTGACCTGTTTAGATTGAATAGCGTGCGACTTAATTTTTGATCGGTTGGATCCTGTTTTTTCCCTTTTTGGCTCTGCCTTGGACTTCTAGCATTAAACTTTTGTTGAGTGGTAGAATATTGTTTATCCAATCCTGGGACGATGCAGTTGTACCTGGGTTTTCATGGGCTTAGACATCTTTGTGAGTGCTTCACTTGGAGACTTTTTTATGACATTGAGGTTCTAAATATCTATACATTGGGTCAATTTCTCGTTTTAGGACTATCCCTCATCATATATATCTACACATACATATGTGTGGTTGTGTGTGTGTGCGTATAGCAAGAAGTATATAATCACAAATCCAAAGAGGTATGTACAACCTAAGACCTATTTTAGTCTTTCTATCCATTTGGATCACAAAAATCAACCATGAGACCAAAATTCTATGAAGGAAAAAACTTGGAAAGGATTTGAGGGACTGTTTTTTCTAGTCCCTTTAACACTTTCATTCATTCCCATTCAAATACAGTAAAAAAAAAAGAATTGTCTGAAAAGTCCCTTGGACATGGATCATTTATTATATGATTTTTACCTTGAATATATACATTTTGAGGAATATGAGGGTCAGCTAAAAGAAAATAATATTTCCTTTTTGTCAACAGAATTGAGTCGATGGAGTACCAAATGTCCTCTCAACCAGATCAAGTTTTTTTCCCCCTTTATTGTGACTTTTTGTTCGTTTTTTGCATTGCTGTTTCTAGAAATTAGCAACTATGGTGCTGGTTTAGTGAATTTCAGAATTGAACTCAACAAGTGAAATTATTTTCTATGAAAAAATTGCATATGCAAACATGCAAGTGTCCATTTTTGTCTCGTATTCTTAAAACTTCAAAAATAATCTGAGTTGTTGTGAGGGATGTTGTTCTGGTATAAATGATCTGAGTTGTTTTGAGGGATGTTGTTCTGGTATATTGTTCTTTTTGATATGAGAAGTTGTGCTGTTATATGATCATGGAATGATTGCTTAGTTCGTGCCAGACAGCTATGGCCATGTTTTATAGCATTTGTGCCTCTAACAGAGGTAACTTTTAATGGGTGTTGTTGGATATAGGATAGGTGGTGCTTGCAGGCAGAGTGAATGAGTAGCACCACTTTAGAGGATCTCAGCATTAATGAGTGGGATTTTTTTATATAGAAACTTATATTTGTGCTACTAAGTTGATTAAGACGATCACATTTGTCGTAAAAATTGCAACGGAAATAATACCTTCATGGTCAATATATGGAAGTGGTTTCCGGTCCATTGTCTTTTTCATTCTGGTAATAATGTCTGTTGTTTTGCTGTTTCTCGTTTCGTATTGTTTTGCCATGAGGTGTGTTTTGTTTTGTGCTTGAATCGTTTATGGAAATCCAGAAAGTGCAGGGTTTCTAATTATAAGTCACAGCAGAGCAAGCCTATGTCTCTATGTCTGTCTGCAGGAACTCACATGGGTTCCAATATTTTTTTTTTTTAATCCTGACTGTCACTTGAATTTGGATGGCTTGAAACTGATATTTTCTACATTGTTCAAGGAATATTGAATAGGATAATTTTTTGGGTGACAAATTCAAGAATTAATTCACATTAATCCTTCTGATTTATTCCTTGTTTTGTGCCAGCGTGCATTTTCCAAACTTATGAAAAATTTATTCTGATGATGAAAATTATGCAATATGCTATAATTGAGCTACAGAATATTGAAGATGAAGAAGTAGATATTACTTTCCATTCTTACTCACAATATTGTTCCCTTATGATGAGATTCAGCCACTAGTGAACTCTGACCATAAGGGTCACAAGAACAAGAAGTCATGTTATTTCTGCCATCAATTTATTGAGACATCTGCTTAATTAAGTCAAGGTCATAAATCTGTTTGTCTAAGTCGAGGTTATAAACCTAACACACCAATAAAAAGCAAAGGAGATTTATCATTGTAATAACTTCAAACTCTGACAGCTGACACCTAATTCCCTGCTACCAAATTGAACAGCTGTGTTTTTGTTGGTTGTGCTTTTGTTTCAAATTCTGTAATTGATGTTTGCCTTTTCATCCAGTCAAAGCTTGAAATTTTTCTTTCTCAGTTTCCTACATTTACTTATGCCTCTAGTTACCTTTAAATTGGCGTATGCTTTGTGGTTTAGCCCCTCTTGGTTCAACCTTAATGGCTTGTGGGAGGAGTCCCTGAAATATGTTCTTCTATGTCCTTTCCATACATGATTACAGGTCTTCGAAAGATTATCCAGATATGCATGGTCTCATTATGCATACATACAACTCAGATGATGGCGACCTGCCGGTGGTGGATCATTTGGGTTTTCACAAAGCTCTTTGTATTTTGAGGGGGTGGAACTACTCAGTACCTCCTGATAATTCGAAAGCATATCAGTTTTTATCTGCTAACGAAGCAGCAGCTAACCAGGATGATCTAATTATGTGGCCACCTGTGGTGATAATTCATAACACCAATATAGGAAGGGGAAAGGATGGGCGGATAGAGGGTTTGGGAAACAAAGCTATGGATAGTAAAATGAGAGGTATAATGCACCATTTTACTTCATTTAGTGCGTATATAAGCATGTCCTTGTTAAAGGTTTTGGTTAGGGTCAAATAAATAAAGTTACTGCTCCAGAATCACCCGCTAGTCTCACAGAAGTACTTATAACAGAACTTGACCTTCCTTAATATAACCCCTTTCAGCTACCATGGTGGCCTTGTAGTTCTCTCTTAGGCGTTTTAGCTCAGAAGCAGGCTGATTCTTATCATATTGTTTTAGTTTTATAAGTCTAGAACTTTTTAATTTTTATGAAAGAACAGTTACTTTTTCCCATAGATGTCCTTTGATCTTCTTTTGTATTTTTTTTGTTAATTAGTTCTTTCTTTAGGATTGTTATTCCAGTTGAGAGAAAGGTCGGCTTTCTAAAAGAAAGTTGCCCTTTATAGGTTCTATAATATTTTCTTTTTTAGCTGTTTAGTTCACATTTTTGGATCTTATCAAAATTTAATTAGAAAATTCTCTGAGAAAATACATCTTTTCTAATTTCTACGACCTAAAGGGTTTAGTTTGCAGCATAGTACTAATGCAATACCTTTTTTTTAAATCATTTGGCTGTGCAATATGTTTTAAATCAGAACCATCAAAAAAGTGTTTTTTTATCAGTTGCAATAAAAAATGTTATAAACTTTAAGTATGTGTACCACCGAATTATTAAAATATTCTTAGGGCTGTTACCCACGAGTAATAGCCAACACATTAGCCTCAATTAAATTCTTCTGCGTTGCTGCTAGAGTGCTAGTTATTTCTAATCACTTAACTTTGTAAATCATGATTTACCGCATACTTTTTGAGGGCTCTGGTATCCCCAGAACTCAATTATTCTTGTGATTTTTTAAAAAAATTTTTATTTCATTTTATTTGGCTAGAAAATATGCATGAATCTGATCCGTACCCCATATAGTTTAATAAATAACATAACAAAATTACTAAATAGCTAGACATTTGAGGGATATGCAAGCTCTCCCCCCTTAGACTATTTTTCCAAAATATTGATACCTCCCCCTTGATGCTCTTATCCCCTTAAATAAAAAACATAAATAGAATACTAAAAGTTATAATTAAATAAATATCTAAGAATCTTAAAAAACACATAACACAAGTACATTAGAATAAGTGCACTATATTGAGACTCTATCATTAAAATCTTTGATGATAGAAGTCTGTGATAAATTATTTTGTTGTTTCTCTAACTGAAGGACTTGATTGCAACACCCTTGTCAGGAATTGTTTCGGCATTTCTAGTTGAAGGATTCATGTATGCCTCTTTTGAAAGAAAATATAGAAAACATTATTTCATGTTATAGAATTTTATGTTATATTTACGATTGTGATGTAGGAATATATAGAATATAATTAGGTTACTGTTAATTAGCTTCCTCCTATTTTAACAACTTGGTATACATGTTTATTAGTTTCCTTGTAAGTTTTCTATTCCTTGTATTAGAACATAAAATTAATTCCTTGAAAGTCTGTGGAGACAAATTCTGATGATTAATAATTGGTTACTGATTATTGATTGTCGATTATTGATATTGACATCCCTTATTTTCATCTTTCATGGTCCTCAATTTGTCCATCCTTATACATTTATCATCTTTCTATATCTTCTTTTTTTCTTTTTCCGAATCTCCCTTTTTTTGTTTACTAATCTCAATACTGTGTTAGGAGGAAACTTTAATGTTAGGAGGTTGATGTTAGGAGGTTTAGTAATATATGTTAAGTGTTTAAACAATAAAAGGGAGGGGAAAGTTAAGGGATCAGTTACGGAAGTTCATTGTGGGAATGTGGGAAGGGATGTGCAGACCCTTTGTTCTGCAACTTGGTGTCACTTTGTGAAATCTCACTAATTCTAGTGTGAATTAGTGTTTAATGTTCTGAATTGTGAAATCAAAAAAGGAAAGTAACAGACTTTCTATCAAATTGGTATCAGAGCCGGTTTTGGAATGGCAGGAAAGAAGTCCGACGGGCGTTTGGAATCTGTGGAAGAGAAATTGGAAGCAGTCAGGGCAGAAATGGAGTCTCTGAGAGGAGGCCTTTCAAAAATTCCATTCCTAGAAACTAGTTTGCAAACTATTTTGGAAAAATTGGAAGGACTTACCTGAATACAGGGCGAAAACCGCGAGGAGCAGCATTTCGGCGTTGATCGGCAGCGAACGTTGCTGGACGAAGACGATGTTGTCCGTTCAGAGATTGGGTTTGGTGGCGTCGGTGAAGAAGATGTGTTCCGACACCGTGACAGAGGACCGAGAGCAGAGACTCATACTCGCAGACTAGAAATGCCCATTTTTGACCACGGTGATCCCGATGAATGGGTTTACAGGGTGGAGCGATTCTTCTCCTTGAATCGCATGGCTGAGGCAGAAAAAATTGAGGCTGTGGCTGTCTGCTTGGAAGGCGAAGCCCTCTCCTGGTTTCAGTGGGAAGAACGACGGCGGCCTTTCCGATCGTGGCTGGGCTTCAAACATCAACTGTTCGAGCGATTTCGCCCGAGTCTGGAAGGTTCCTTGGAAGAACGTTTCTTGGCGGTGCGTCAAGAATCTACGGTAAGGGAGTACAGGAACGTGTTTGAGAGAATAGCTTCTTCGTTGGTTGATGTTCCAGAAGCAATTTTGGAGGCTCAGTTTTTCAATGGGTTAAGGGCTGAAGTTCGGGCCGAGCTTCTTGTCCTCAAACCAACAGGTTTGGGCCAGATAATGCTCACAGCCCAACAAATTGAAGATAAATTGACTTTGTTAAATTCTTTCCGATATCCGCCAACAAATTCTCGAGGTCCATATAGATCATCAAGTAGTGGTACAAGAGTAGTGACTAATACACTACGAAATGAGACTTTGGCACACAAAACATCTCTTCCGAACTTTGATAAACCGTTCAAACGTTTGAATGATGCCGAAGTATAAGATCGTCGAGCTAAAAGGTTGTGTTTTCGTTGTGATGAAAAATTCAGTATTGGCCATCGATGTATAAAGTAAAAGAATTACAACTCTTAATTTGTCAGGATGAGAAAGAAATAGATGAATTTGATGACGACAAAGAGCACAGAGGAGGTTCCGTGGGAATCGTTCGCTAATCTTCAATATCAATTATTATTATTATTATTATTATTATTATTATTTTTTCACCTTGAGGACAAGGTGACTGTTTGGGCGGGGTTAATGTTAGGAGGAAACTTTAATGTTAGGAGGTTGATGTTAGGAGGTTTAAGGGTATTTTAGTAATATATGTTAAGTGTTTAAACAATAAAAGGAAGGGGAAAGTTAAGGGATCAGTTACGGAAGTTCATTGTGGGAATGTGGGAAGGGATGTACAGACCCTTTGTTCTGCAACTTGGTGTCACTTTGTGAAATCTCACTAATTCTAGTGTGAATTAGTGTTTAGTGTTCTGAATTGTGAAATCAAAGAAGGAAAGTAACAGACTTTCTATCATACTGCTTCCTCTCCTGCATCATCAATCTATTGAATGTGTATCTTAACTCATTCTCATACATATTTAGTCTAAATATATATTTTTTATACAAACAAAAATATTATTTGGTTGACCAATAGAGAAAAAGTATTGGACGTGAACGGGTTGGGTTGGATCTTTGGTAATTATTGTGAGTTTAAATCAATGATTGTGTAGCTGTTAAAAATCAGATCCTACTTGGGAAATGTGTGGCATATGCTGAACAATCAAGTGAAGGAGGTCGGATAACATTTATTACCTGCAGATTCTTCTTATTATCTGGACATATATTGTCACACTACTGTTATAAGCATGTGATTCTGGATGGCATAGTGCTGATGGTATTAAGTTATTATATAAATGATTTTGTTGGAACTGGTAAGCCAGTCTGAAAGTAGCGCTCATTTTTTGAGAACTCTCACCTTGTCTAATATTGTCTGTGGATATTTTGGCTTTCCACCCATTGGATAGGGAACTTCCCTAAACCCATATCTGGTTTCTTTCTCTAGTTCTTAGAAAAAGTTAGTGACATTTACTGCAAAGAATGGCCCTCTCCTATCATTTTCTGTTTGTAGGGTTAAAACAAAGTAATCGTCGTTGCTCTTTCTCAATTTGCATTTTAATAATCAGAGGGTACTTTAAGGAAGATGATACACACACACACACACTCTGTCGTGGTTTCTTTATTACAGTGCTTAGTACCTTCACAGATAATCGTACTCATCCATCTGACCTTAATTGGGGATGAATATCTCTTGGTTCATTTTAGGAGGGAGAACTACACCTGCAGTATGACTAAGTTTTTGATTGGATAGGATTTAATTGGGGTCTGAATAGTGTCTCTGATTTGTATGGCTCCACGAACATGGTCAGCTTGTCTAGGTTTCATCAACCAAGATCAGTCTAACTTAAACATGGTGTGACCACTTCTTTGAAAACATTTCAGGTTGGTTTTGCCTATGGGTATTATATTTCAACATGCTTATTCATCTCCATGAACTGAAACTTCCGGTTGTGTTGAGTTGAAAATTACTTGCCAACCTTTGAAGTTTCTTTTCAAAAACTATAATGTGAGAAGAGTTGTTCTTTCGCTCGCATAACTTCTTGTAGATGCATAATATTTTGTTTGATTGGGTCACCTTCTTTTGTCTACCTGTTCAGCCAAATTGAATTCATACCCGAGTATATGTAATAATTATTTTAAGTTTTATGTAGGTTGCATATGTGTATATAACTTACAACTTATGCTTGTGCTGTCAGTATTTTGGTGTCCATTATTTTTGGCAACAACCAGTCATCAAAGACAGTAAGACTTATGGTTCATCGAAGGCTCTCTTTTTTCCTTGAGGAATCCAGTAAACTGCTTAAGTAAAGTTTAATTGACTTGAACTATGATCTATACAAACCTATGTTGAAGATAAATTTTAAGGTCATTCTCAATTTTCGAAGCTTCTTGTAAATCCTGCGCATTGGATTTTCTTTTTTGTTTGGATAACAGCTACTTGACACCTCTATTAGTGGATATGGATATTGGTTTTACTGTTAGATAGTGTCCAACGTCTGTCAGGATTCTCTGAATGACTTTGATCCTCCACTTCAGTCTATTTGAGTTGAACTGAAAATTTGGTTCTGGGGTGGAATAGTTTTTTCTAATTAGCATTTGACCTTGTATCAAAGTATTTAAGTATTTCTTTCAAGGTTTTGATGATTTCATGTCATTTGTTTTGCATCATCTTCTTCATTGCAGCCCTGTTTTGCTTATTTCTTAATAGTATCAAAGCTGTTTGGCTTGTCATAATCAACCTCCCATACGTTTGTTTACCATGCACAGAGCTTGGAATCATGGGTGGGAAGTCAAAGTCATTGTATGGAAGAGATGGTCACACAGGCATAACCCTGATTAGATTCTCGGGCGATCAATCGGGACTGAACGAGGCAATGCGACTGGCAGATCATTTCGAGAAGGAGAAACATGGGCGGGAAGCATGGGCCCAGGTGCAAATGTCCAGTGCTGGGAAGGATGACGACGAGAAGAACCCGAACCTGGTGAAGGTGGACGAGAAAAGAGTGGAGAAAAAAAGGGTATTGTATGGGTATGTTGGAACTGCAGCAGATTTGGAGAAACTGGATTTTGAGACGAGGAAGAAGACGGGGATAGAGAGCAGAAGAGAATTCAAAGTATCATCATCGTCAACATAGTTTTTTTCAGAATGCATTTGAAGGTACTCGTTCTTAGATAATCACCCCCTTGCATTGTGGGTTTGCCTCTGTGTAAGTTTTATGTTTCCCAGACCATTTCTTCAGATCAGATTGAGTTTGCTGATTGATGATGATAATATATCAGTTTCTGAAAGTAATTGATCATTTAGTGTTGATGAAATTTGATCCAACGGCTGACGTGTTGATCCAGTGCTTCTTGTTTCAACTAGAAGAATTAAATTGGTTTAGTTTGTTTGAACAAGGATGAACTGCTGAAAATTTTGGAATAAAAATCGAATCTTTTTGGCAAGGATGAACAAAGCGAACTGAAATCTAAACTAAAACTCCAGAACAAACCAGACCCAAAATCGGAAGTTCAATCATTAGCTGTGGCTAACTGGAGAGAGAGAAGCTCTTCCTCGGGAATGGTCCTGATATGGCAATCAGACCGAGGGTAGGAAACACACAGCAGCGTGTACCCACCTTCCACCACATCGTCGCTTAGCATCCCCTCGCTCTGATCCACGACGCCGCTGATTAGGCGGGCAGGGCAAGTCATGCAAACCCCGAGCTTGCAGTCGTGCGGAACGGTCAAGCCAGAGTCCAGCGCCTTGGTCAGGACGGTCTCGTCTGGGTCGACTTCGAGCTGGGTGGTCTGCCCCGAGTGCTCGATGATGACTTTGTAGGAGCGGACGAGGAAGGGCCGGCGAGAGTGAGAGGGGGAGCGTGGGTTGGGTTTGGTGAGAAAGGCAGAGGAAAGCTTGGAGGGTCGTTGGGTTTTTTGGGGGAGGAGAGTGAAGGAGGAAGAAGATGGAGTGAAATGGAGGGTGGCCATGGTTGTGTTTTTCTTGTTGGGTGAGGAAGTGGGGACTGGTTTTTGTGAGGGTGGTTAAGGCTTGGAAGCCATTGTAGAGGAAGATAAGGTTCTGCTCAGTGCAGAGATGATGGTCAAGTAATTGGGCTTCAATATGGGCTTACTTTTCAGTATGTGGGCCTGACCTTGACCATGGATCGGGTCAATTTATGAGGTATGAGTCGGGTTGAGTAAATTATGACCCAATAGAAAGTTAGTCATAGTAATATTTATAGGCCATTCTCAGTTTTCATAGTTTTCACCTTTCCTGAGCTTTCTCCTTCAAATTCCCGCGGTGACTGATTCTTGTTGAAAGCCAGAGCTCTTTCCTGCTATTACATCACCGTTTTCCTAGATTTCTCTTCCGATTTCACGGCGCCGATCAGGTAGTTCTTTCTTATCACCTGTAATGCTTTATGGAAGCTCGCTTAATTATTCAGATCGTAGTGTTTTGGTGCGATTGATTCCCGAGAAAAGAAACCTGCCTTCTATTGTATATTCTGAAGTCATTTTCTCAGATTAACGTGGCGTATTAGCTGATGAATTTCGAAACTGATTCTGGCGGTAAAGGATAAAGCAAGTAGGATTTCAGGTTGGTGGAGCTGAAATTAAGTAGAAAATTAGAGTATCTGCTAGTTTTTATTTATTTACCTTTCATTTTCTATTCAATGGCGAATTTGAGGTTTTTGTTCCTTCACGAATAGTTTTTGTTTTTTGCGTAGTGCTCTGATTTACGAAATGTTCCACCTCCTGATTTGAGCTATACTTGTGATTGGGATGTATCCTCGTTGATGTATCAGGAAAAAGAGCTCTCTCCTGATTTTGTGCCTTGTTCATTGTTATTTTAGCAGAGTAGAAACCTCAAGTTGCTCAATCATGATGATTAAAGGATGTAGTTGACAAGTTACCAACAACTTTAAAAGTTTAAGATGCTGGCTTGAAATTGATTTAAGAAAAAATGACGAATCAACTATCGTATTTTGTGATCAATGATAAGTCAACTACTAAACTATTTTTGTTAATAATTTAATCAATGAACTTTGAGAAATTGCCTTCGCGAACATCGCCGTTAACTTTTTGAAAATTGCAGTAGAAAATAACAAATACTCATGGAAAAAAACAGAAAGAACTCGTGATTCTAGAAGAAATTTTAAATGAAAAAGAGTTAATATCTACATAGGATTTAGAAGATTTTGGATTTTGTAAAATAATGAATTTAGAAGATTTCTGGTTTTATAATTTTGAAGATCTTGTAAAAGAATGTTAATGTTTTAGTTTGCGGATGATTTAGAATTGTTTTACAGTCCATAAAAGAATCATAGTTTATCTATGTTGTTTGTGTTTTTCTATGAAGAAGACAATGATTTTTTTTTTTATTTGCAGACGATCCTCCGCATATCGACTATGATCCGCCGCGGATTGACTATATCTGCCATGGATCGACTGAAGATCCTCCGCGAATCGATGACAGTCCGCTGCGGATCGACTACGTTCTTGAGTTATATTTCAAAGATTCACGATCCGCTGCGGATCGACGAGGCTATTTAACGGAAAACGTAACCGCGGTGTTTATTTCGTCAATTTTTCGTAGTTTATTGGTTAAATTGTTAGCAAAAATAGTTTATTGGTTAATTTGTCATTAATCACAAAGTACGATGGTTGGTTTGTCATTTTCCTTGGATTTAACTTGTATATTGCACAGGATAATGGCAAGCCAGTTCCAAGGTGATCGACCCAAACCAGTAAACGAGCAAGGGGTTGCAAACATTTATGCCGCTATGAGGTCCGAGCTAAATCAAATCTACTAAAAAATGACGGACCTCGAGATGGAAGTAAGCGAGCACGCATTGGTCAGTAGTGCAATTCAGCCGCTTGATCCCTCAAGACGCAGCTACCGAATTATTGGGGTGTTCTTGTGGAAAGAACCATCATAGAAGTCGTGCCTGCTGTCCAGCGAAACAAGGAGGGGATTCAAGAGGTGAATGCCAGGCTGAAAGAGGCACTGGAAAAGAAGAAAAAGGAAATTTCTGACTTTGA
Organism: Begonia loranthoides; assembly: GCA_022433065.1. NCBI lineage: Eukaryota > Viridiplantae > Streptophyta > Magnoliopsida > Cucurbitales > Begoniaceae > Begonia > Begonia loranthoides. Next base: position 2,762,590 of record CM039474.1, read on the forward strand.
ATCTAACTACAAAATTAGGATAAGGAAGCCTGAAGATGCGAAGGAGGAGTATGGTGGCCGGAAGGAACGTTCTGCTCAAGGTGTTCTAGTAGGCCCAGCTGGTGGAGGTGAACGATGATTAATCCTGTATAATAATTAGAACTTTATGTTGCTGTTTGATCGATTATGAAAAATGTATACCATATGCGTGTGATTTCTAGAGCTTTTGTACCTTGAAGAACAAATTGTTTCCATTATCGATTGTTGCAGATACACATACCAGATTTTTAAGATTTAGATTCCAGAATTTGCAATTTCAAGGGAAAGAAGTTTACAGAAACGGGTGGAGGTGAAGAAGGAAAGCATCATCAATTCAGCGCGGCCATGCTCAGCCGAAGAAATCCTGAATACCTCTCCCGGCGAAAACTTTATCGGATAGCTCGGCTAAACCGGCATTGACTGTAAGCAAAACGACGCTCGAACCTGCGATGACACCGAGGACTACTCCTGTAGTGCCCAAAACCCTACCAAACGCTGGCCACTCGATTTCCCTAATCTCTTCCGCCACGCCGCTCCACAGGTCTCCCTCTCTCTCTTCCTTCCTTTGCTTTATTGCCGCCTTTATTTCCTCGCCCAACTTGGCGCTCGATTCCTCCACTTGAGACTTCTCTTGTGCGGAATCTTTACAGGATGAAGCCGCTTGTAGGCCTAAGACTTCGGATTCTGCGTTCTCCTGCGTTTCCTCGACGGCTCTGATGGTAAGAAACTTCGTTTTTCTTCCTCTGGTTGAGATTATTTTGGGAAATAGTCTGAGTTGGGTCTGAGTCAGCCCGGGTTTCGATTGCGCTGTAATGAATGTAAATGTAGGTTTAGAGGGCATCGGAGACGGTATTAGCACCGGGAATTTCAGGGTGATCGGAAAAGCCATTTTTCCGAGGGAGAGAGAGAGAGAGAGAGAGATATGGATGACGCCTCTAGCGGAGCAGAGTGATTATGGGCCAATCTATATTAGGGTTGGGGCCACCTCATCACCCGGGTTCTGTCCTTTTGATTCTACTGTCTTATAAAAACATTGAAATTCATTCAATAACCCCAGTTTCAAACTCATGTATCTTTGGTCACATATTTGACCAGTGGGAGACAAGAGAGCCATGAAACTGGAGCTGCAGTATGTTCTACAAGTTGCAGACTGCGAAGTCTCAAAAGCAAACAAATTTCTGCAGATTATTGAAGTGGGTCGTGATAATAAAACATCTTCATTAATCATTCATCCTTGGAAAACTGTCTTATTCTATCTTCAGAGGGGGAGAGAGAGAGTTGAATATGAGTCTGCTATTGAGCCACTAACTCTATTTGTAGCGTAGTGCATTGTTTTACTGATTTACTGACTTTGCTTCGTGTACAGAGTCTTTTAAAAATGGATGGGTCACTGGAAAGATCACAAGGTCCTAGGAAATCAGTGTTGAAGTGATTCAAATGGAGCATCCCCAAACAGGTTTTTTTTGACATATATTGAACTTGTTCAATGCTTTCGACTATCTTTCTTCTGCATTTTTTTTCAATTAATTGCTTACTTCGGGTTCCTCGTCTAGATGATGAAGCTAATACTAGTCTTAGAAATCATATCATTTGCGACAGATTTGCCTATGGCCTTCGGTAATATTGAAAGAATGATCTTCAAGCTGTTCATTGTTTAGATTTTGTTGTGTGTTAAGAACATTCTTATGGAGTTGGAAGTATGTTTAATTCTTTAGTTGTTACGGATCAAGACAAGATCTTTGCATTGCCTAGATTCTAAAGAATTCTGATTGATGTTTTGAGGGACAGTAATTTGATTTGTCTGCTTCTGAATAATCAAAATCAATTGATTGGCAATTAGGAAACTATAAAAGCCTAATTCCTCAAGATAATGTTATTTTAGGTTGCACAAGGTATCACCTATCTCCGGGCTCTTTACCGTCACCTCTGTAACACTTCAAGGACGACGATAACTTTCAACTAAACTTGATAATATTAGCGTGGCTGGACTTGACCGGAGATGGCATCCGGTGGGGACGCCAGAAGGTTGACGACTAGGTCGGAGAAAGCACTTAGAATATATTTGTGGGTGTTCTTGGGATTCATTTGAAGATAACAAAGGAGGAGTTCTTGTAAATACATCCAGTCATTTCTCACATTCACGCTCTGATCTCTTGCTTGAATCATTTCCTGCATTGAACGCCTGAAATCAGCTAATGGGTCGGTGGAGTATGTGCGGACCTTTACACCTCCGGGGACCAAAGTATAGTCGAAGCTGGACCGGGTGTCGGATTGGTCAAATATGGACTTTGAACGTCCCGGCGAGGAGAAGAAGAAACGGGTGGAAGCGAAGAGGGAAGCGAAATATGGTACGTTTTCATAGTCACAGAGAGAGTCGTCGGTGGAGGAGGGCGTGATTGAAAGTGAAATAGAGGCTAAGTTATCGGAGTTGAAATCGTCGAAGAGAGAGTTGTTGAAGTTTTTTATGGTGGTGACGGAGGAGGAGGAGGAAGCGGCTGGTCTGCCTAAAATGTCTGTTTGCTGCGGTGGTGGAGATGACTCTAACGAAGGCTGGATTGTGTGCAAGCAAGAGATCAGTTTGGAAAAGCACCAATGGAAGCTCTTCCATGACATGTTTGAAGAGAAAGAGAGAGAGGGGGGAGGGTGGGCGAGAGAGAAACCTCTATTTTCACGAACACCGTCGAAATATGTCCGGCGGTCGATCGGAGAAGAGGAGATAAGTAATGAAGTGGGAGATGGTCCTCCGTTTTATAAAAATGGTACCTGCTCCCCCCATCGAGACTCAATCTGACAGTCTTTGAAATGTGACCCACAGGACCCGGACAGCCATTATTTTTGACAGACACCTGCAATATAGACTTTTATTTAATAGGATAATACACATCAGTCACGTACGATGATCATCACAACCCAGATTTCTAGTCACACTACACAGTCCGACCAAATTCACTGAAACTTTTCTGGGCAGGGTTCTAAACGAAGAAGGAACCTTCATTCTAGGTTTATCATCCTAAGCATTGACATTCTCATTTAGCCTAGCAGCTGTAGAAATCGAATCCGCCACCCCTCCTGGATAAGTAGCCAGCCTCGGGTTGTTCCTCAGTTCAGCCACCACCACTCCCTCCGCATCCTGCCTCGTCACCACCTTGTCTGCCGGAAGTTTCCTCGAAGCTCCCTGTCAATGATCATTGCTCCGATGAGATCGTATTTGGGTTTGCAATATTTGTTCTGAAGTTTCGAAATTTAGTGTACCATTAGGACGTCGTTCAGTTTGATCTTGTCCTCGTCCTGTGTGAGCCGTGAGTTGAAGGACGCAGCCGACTGCGCCATCGCCGCTACTCCGCCTGGTTGTATGGCGTTGCTTCCTGTTGCTCTAATCTCCGCCGCTTGGATTGCAGCTGCGTCGCTCTGTTCCACCGGCTTATTGCCAGCTGTGTTAGCCGTTGCTTCCAGGGCTTGCCCTATGGTGATAAAAGTTTGCCCAACTTCTCCGGTCAGCGGAGCAGCTTCAACATACTGCTCCACAACCTTTAAAATCCCCAAACGAGGTTATTTTCTTTTTAAAAAAAAGTCAATTCAAAATGAGGACTTTTCCGATAGTTTGAAGTTCATAGATTGAGAAAAAATAAAAGGGTTGATGAGGACCTGTCCGGCGACAGATTCAGTGACTATTCGGCTGCCAGGGAGTTCAGATTCTGTAACAGTCACGCCTCGGTCTCTTGTTGCATCACTAACCTCGCGATGACTGACAAAGCCAGCTCGCTCGTTTTGGGCAGCCGCTGACTGCATAACAGCTGCCGCACCGCCCTTCTGTGTCTGTCCCAACACTGTGGTTTCAGCAGTCTGCATCATATCTGCATCTCGTGGAGCTATCGGGCAGGTCGCTAGCTCGCCGGAGACATTAAAGACGTCGCCATATCTGATGGGTTCATGCTTCTCACCCCATCGTTGCTGTTGCTGTTGCTGTTGCTGTTGCTGTTGCTGGCTCATTTTCAACGCACAAACTCTGTTTACAATCACGTCGGCCATTTTCACATAATTATATAGAGCGAAGCATTGGTTTCTCCAGAGGGTGAAGATACGTGGATTCCACCGACGAAACGTGGCAGATGAAGAAAGCAGATTCGATTAAGTTTTGACACAGATGGCAATTGCAGAGCCCGAAGAAAGAGCAGGAGATGAAAGCTAAGTGGCTCTTACTCATTGGAGTTCGCCGGAACTTCATAATCGCCCTTAATCTCTACAAGAACAGTGGCCCTTAATCTCTAAAGAGATGAAATCTATTATCGTCCCCACGATGATAATTGTCTCCCTAAAAACTGTTAAAATGTGATAGGTTCATGCAAGAAAGTCTGTTAAGCTTGAAAAATATACCCAGAGGATTCCCCAGTTTCAATTCAGGATTGTTAGATCTCTCATTGATGGAAAAAAAGGGGGTAAAAAAAACGGGTATTGCTTAACTGCTCTTCACAATTTACTTAAACAAAATTATCTTTTTAAATAAGTTCCAAGAAAAGGTGGTCACAAATGATCTCATTTAAAATCTAGTTTCTTTAGACAGAATTTATTTATACAGTATAATTACACTACTGTCCATTACAAAAAAAACAGATTTATCCAAAAATATTAAGAATATTTTTTGCACACTGTTGTAGTATAATAATCAAGAAGTAAGAAAAATAATAATAAAAATAAACATTGAGAATTTTTACGTGGAAATGTGAATAAAAAAAAAATCATATAGACCAAGTCCAGAAAGACCTCACTAGGGGTGGGCAAGAACCGCAATGACCCGAGAACCGACCCGGAACCGAGTTTCGGTTCCTGTTCGGTTCAAGTTCTTGGTTCTTAAAATTAAAACTGGTTCGGTTTCGATTTTGGGTCCACATTTCGGTTCGATTCTCAATTCTTGGTTTATGGAACCGAGAACCATCTTGGTTCTTGTTTTCTCGCTGCTCTTCTCATCTCAGAATAGAAAAGACTTATGTTTTCCTCGAATCGAGGGTCTTCGGGGGCGACAGGGAGAGAAGGGCTTCGCGAGGAGGGGGATTCGCAAAGACAGAGGTCGTCGATTCTTGTCGGCGGTGTCTACGGGTTGTCAAGGGCTGTGAAACACCGTGATTCCATTGTCCGTCCAAGAGGAGGAGAGAGCTCAGGACAACCCGATTATAGGCGACGACAAAACCGCGAGCTTCCAGTGCTGGCAGTATGTAAACTCTTTCTCTCTGTTTATCGTTGGTAAACCTTCTTCTTTGGTTTGTTTTTCTTTGCTCTTTGGTTCTTTGTTTTCGCATCTCTAATTCTGTACTTTTGAATTTCTCCATTTTAGAGGAGGTTCACCTCAGCAATTTCAGTTGATTATGGTTAGTGTAATTGAGCATTAATTGATTTTATTTGATTCTCTGTACTCAATTTTTGAATTAAATTGGGCTTAATTGGCATTGGAGTTCTTGGACTTATTTTTACAGTTTCTAGGAAGTCCTGTTTGACATGGTCAAATAGCATTTCAATTCAATCTTAGATGGCAAGATCATGGCTTCCATCCAGAAATTGAGATGCTCCTGCTCTGTTTTAGCCTCGAGTGCTTCTTTCGTCACGTTGGTTACTCTCATTCATCTTTACTTCTTCCCTTTTTAACACCTTCGTTGAGTTACTTGAGGGATTCTATAAAGCCCAGGCCAGAATTCCCTTTGATTTATCTTCTAATTGGGCTTGGAAATTTCCTACTAACTCCCATACTGCCGTGGTTTATCGTGATGCACCATGGAAGGCGGAGATTGGAAGTTGGCTTTCTCGGTGTGATGCCATCACCATGGAAGGCCAGAATCGAGTTCGGTTCTGGTTTCGGTTCATCATTCTTGGAACCGAGAACTGAATGGTCGGTTCCAAGAGGTCTGGAACCGAAAACTGTTTTGTCCACCCCTAGACCTTACTAAAAAAAATAGAATTTACAATATTATTCTAGAAATAGAAATTACTCTTATATTTCACAATGTACACAAAATCACCTCAACTATTTTTTTTACACACTCTGTGTTTTCTCTTCCTCAAAATAATTATCATCGATTTTTTTTTCTCTTCTTCTTCTCTTCTCCTTGAATTTTTGGACGGAATCAAATGCTTAGGAATTCTCTATTGATGGAGAGAATTTACTACAAAAACAAAAAACAAAAAACCAAAACACTTAGGCTTTGCCAAAAAGAAGTTCTCTTCTTCATAAACGTGATGGTCCCTCGTTACAGAGAGGACCAACCACTTTACACTCATCATCTCATCAATGGCAGTATATCGAAGACAAATTCAACCAAACACTCATGGAACAAAAGCATAAGAACAGTAATTTTCAATGATGGGAGTCCTTCTTGATTTTAGAGAACAGCATAGAACAACTAGCTTCCATCCACAGAGGTAAATGCTTCATAAACACTCAACCATGGAAAAGATAAAAGAGTGCAAAAAACAAAAAAAAATACTGACTTTGTTTACTGTACAACGACAAGCCGATCTTGAATACCTCCTCTGAAACCTCCATTCTCATCGCCCCAGATTTCTCCTATGCCATCGTCGGAGTTCTCCACATCATTTGTCTTCGGAACCGTCACAATGAGCTCACCATCAACAAAAACCGCACTCACAAGCTCTGGCAGCGTGGTCTCGGGCAGCCGAAACCTCCACATATCAAGTTCGAGCTCATCCAAAGATAATTCGAGCGATCCACTTTCACGAACCACGATCTTTATCACCCCCGGATGGATTTCGATGGTGTGGGCTCTAACTTCATCTCCAAATGCATCAGTTTCTACGTTGAATCGGAAGCAATCAGGATTCTCCTCGACATAAACATCAGCGTCGGAGCGAAAAGGAAGCTCGAGAACCCGACTGAAAACATGGGGCAGCCTCCGGAGCTTCTTGGGGGAATTACCCAGAAGAGCTTGAGCTTCAGCTATGAAATCCCTCGGACTCGCGTCATATCGAACGGCGATATTACGCTTCCTAGGCACCGGATGAACCTTCATCGCAGAACTGTTCTCAATTTCTTGATTGTAATTCTCCTTCTCAAAAGATTCCTCAGAAACGGAAGAAATTAAAAGAGACAAAGCCAAAATCAGCCGCAAAATCGAAGATGCCCTGCAAGAAAGGACGGCCAGTTTTTGCGAAGAAACCAAAATCTCAATCATAAAGAAAATGCGCACTGAAATTGGATTCTCGCCTATCGTTTTCGCAGAGTAAAAATGTGTATCTACGGAAAAAAAAAAGCTATGAAATTGAAGGATGACACAGCAATTTCTATAATCCTCTTCCCGTCTTTCTTCCTTGTCCAGTTTTCTGTAATTTTCATATCGGAGAAGAACCCTATTTATACAAGGCGAATTGTGGAAGCTAGGGCTCACCAAATTAGGTAATTTTGATTTTTTTAGGTAAATTAACAAAACAACCATTGAACTATGAAGCCAATAACAAGTCAACCACTAAACAATTTTCGATAACAAGTAAAATAATCAACTATGAAAATAAAAAGAGCAAATATTTCTATCGCGTTTTTTGTTAAAAGTTTCAACTTGTTTCCGCAGCACAAATGTTATGAATTTACTTTCTACACAGTGAAAGACTAGTTTCCGTTGTAGAACATTGTCTTTCCAGTGCGTAATATGACCCAAAAAATATTACTTTACACAAAAGAAAGTGCCTAAAATATTACTTTCCACAGCAGAAAGATTACTTTTTGCAACAGAATCTATTCTTTCCACAATAAAAAATATTTTTTTTGTTCTATTTGCAAAATTCTTTGTCATTATTCAGTGTAGTAAACAACGAATTTTAACGAGTTTCCTCAGTGGATCAGAAACATGTGTAGCTCAGAGTGGATGGATTTTTCAACAAACAATTAATTAGAAATATTTTATTTTGATACAAAAATCATTTCGAATAGCTTAACGTTTCTAAAATCTGTTTTCTGGCGGTGAATTTGAAACATGTTTAACTTGAAATATATTGATTTTTTAACAAAAAGTTAACTGAAAATTTTCCAATTTGAAATTTTTTTTTTTCGTATAATTAGTTGTTTCTTCAACTAGTGTATCTGTTAAATTCAGCAATACGTGTTTAACACGTCTTCCATATAATGAGATGTTTTTAACTTGATTTTCATTTTGAAATCTCTCCATCGATTTCTAATTCGATTTCGAACTTTCATCGAATGATTGATAGAGTTCCAAATCGTCAGATATGAGATCGGTAGAGTTAAAAATTGTTGAAAACATTAGCAATAAGGCAACAAAAAAAAAAAAAGAGAGATTAAATACACTACGTAGTATATGCGTGCTGAATTTCACAGATAAATTGACGGTCAAATCCAAATTAATAATAACTTAAAAAGATCTAATTGTTACTTTAGGATATTTAAATAATTATTTTTAGTATTAAATTTAATTGTTTTTTTTTTTTTTAATTTCCTGGACATTTCTTTTCATATCAACGGTGTCCTTGCTTTAAACAACGCGGAGAGGAAGCTTCGGGCAATCCAATGTGTAAATTCGACAGAAAATCAGAGGAAAAGCCATTGAAGAAAATAGGAGAATCGGTAGAGACAGTAACATCAAATAAGAAGACAAGGGACGAAGATGTCGTGATGCTTCCTATAAATTGTCATCTTCTTCTCCAAGGAACTGTGAAAGTGTATTTACTTTTGGGTAACATATTACAGCATTAGTACAAAACACAGTGCAGTGCAGGCTGTCACAATCTTTCTTAGGAGTTTAAAGTCCTCGTCAGTTGTGTTTTTAGTTAGACTTTGCTTCAGTACAATATTATCTGTTTTTGGATGAAACCCGCGTAGATTTACTGGTATCGGTCAGACTCTCATCTGAGTTATATTTGGTTTCACAAAGAGTAACACGATGGGCATCAGTCAATGTTTTTAGTTAGACTTTGCTTCTGATTCTATTTGTAATGAATACAGTTCTCTTTAGTACAATATTATTCATTTTTAGATGAAACCCGCATAGATTTATACATTTTTACTGGTATCGGTCAGACTCTTATCTAAGTTATATTTGGTTTCATAAAGAGTAACTAAAACACCATAATATCAACTGAGTAGTTTCTAAAGCTTCTCACAAGAAATGAGATCCGGAAATCACAAAAAAAAACACAAGAAGGATTGAAGATTATTTCCTCTTCTTAGGTTGGAATTTTGATGTCAGCCTTCTTGTTGTTGTTGTTCTTCTTCTTCAGATCACCATACCAGCTGCTGTCAAGAACAGAGATGATCCCTAACTCTTCCTTCAACCTTTTCACCATTGTTGAAATCTTGTATTTCAAAAGTTCCATCAAACCTGAATATCTTGTCTGCTTATACTCCAAAATCCACGTGCTCGAATCCAGATGCACGGCCGAGGCCGCCCATTGTTCCTGCGCCCAAGAGGTATTGGCCTTTCGAATTGTGTATCCGATCATTCCATCCGACCACTAAAATCAAGAAACAGGAGAATATAATTCAAGAATTAATCCAAAATTTCCAACAGATTCCATAAATGTGCTCCAAGATAAATGAACCATAATCAATTCTAATAGTGATTAAATTTGCATTTTTTTATTTTATTTTAGTCATCTTCTTTCACCAATTTTTTAGACTAGCCACAAGGAAAGCCTGGCAGCACCCATCCCCCCTGTTGCAGGAAGCTCGGCCCACAAAGATGGTTTTCCAGCCCTTCTGCGATAGCTCTCCTGTTCTTGTTCGCTCTCAAAAACTCCCCTGTTTGGTGACAATCCTGCCAATGGGAATGGAGATTCCTCAAGAACAATCTCTGCCTAGTAATAATCATGAGGACTGTCTGAATATGGAGAGTCCTTCAAACCAATGTTAGGTACTGAAAATGTAATTCTGTAACAATCTGAGCGTTTTCTTCATTTTAGATAAGACGAAAACATGACTGCTCAACCTTGATAACTCGGCCTTCATGCTAGAAAAATCCTTCCCCAGCATGCGATCCCCATAAGTTGTCGGTTGCGTTATTGGCTCTGATACCATTAATGCATAACGAACCCGAAAAGAACAACAACCATGAGTCTAGCTACAAGCAATGTTACACAAAACCTTTCTACGTTGAAGGTAAGTTGTGCTTTCCTTTGTCTTGTGTTGTCTACGTCCATCGAGAGACATTCATGGCAACCAGTAGTACACACAAAACCTTTCGACGTAGAAGGTAAGTTTTGCTTTCCTTTGTCTTGTGTTGTTACGTCCTTTGTCTTGTCACTTGTTGGGGAGTAAAAACTAGTTGCCCTTGATACTAGGGGTGTGCAGAACCGGACCGGCACCGGAGAACCGGACCGGAACCGGTTCTTCGGTACCGGTGCTGGTCCATATCCGTGTAGTACCGGACCGGACTTGGTCCCGTTCTCACAGAACCGGTCCGGTCCGGTCCGGTCCCCGGTTCACGGTCACCCAGCACCGGTACCGTTATTAATTTAGGGCACAACATTTTGAATTGAATTGACAAATCTCGATGACTCGATCTCCATTCTCCCGAATTCCTCTCCTCTCTCGAATCTGAATTCCTCTCCTCCCTGCTCAGTGCTCCCAACCGGCCAACCGAGCTCCAGCGACGACTGACGACCGACGGCGACGAGGCGACGAAACCCGAGCTCCAGCGACAACCGACGACGACCAGCCTCCCAATTTCGACCGACGACAGATTCGACAGTCGACACCCTAGTCCCGTTGAAGAGACGAAGCCCGCGAGGTTCACTGGTTCAGCATCTAGTCCCGACTCCCGACGATCGTCTCCCCTCTGGCGCCGACACGACCCTAGTCCCGAACTGTCCAGTGTCCAGGTTTCCAATTCCAGCTTCTGTCGAGTGTCGACACTCCACAGGCCACAGCTTCGCCTCGCCACTGCTGGCCCAGTCGGTACTCAATTCTTCTCACTTCTCAGTAGTCAGTACTCTGTTCTATATTGAATTATTGATATTAATCAAATGTATGTGATTGTTGTTAAGGGAATAATCAAATACCAACGACAGATTTATCAAATGTATGGTATTTGATCAAATTCAAAATTATCAAACCTGTTAGTGACGTGTTGGCTGTTGGTACTCATCTCTGTCTATGATGAATTTGTCTGTTTTTTTTTGCTGAACAAAGTGGTCCTTCTGCCTGTGAATGGTGATGGTAATTTATAGTGATTGTTGAATCAAATGTTGATGGCTTCGATAGTGATACTGGAAATATGATAATGATTTCTGTAACTATTGATGCTTGATGGTTTCTGCCTGTTATGTGTGTTCTCTGTCTATGATGGCTTCGATAGTGATACTGGAAATATGATAATGATTTCTGTAACTGTTGATGCTTGATGGTTTCTGTAACTGTTGATGTTGATGTTGATGATTTCTGGAAATATGATAATGATTTTTTTTGCTGAATATCATAATTAGATTTCTAATTATGATATTCATTTCTAATTATGATATTCAGTTTTTACATTGTTCAACATGCAGATAATGGAAAGCTATGATGAAACTACACAGAGTGGTAATGTTAGCCCTATTACGAGTCAGAACAAGAGAAGGAAATCTGATGTTTGGATGCATTTTACTATTGTTGAAAGCAATGATACAAACAACCCTAGAGCGAAATGCAATTATTGTTCTCAGACATACGCATGCCATCACACCAAAAATGGGACTTCAAGCTTGAAGAAGCACATGAATTCTTGTAAAAAATTGTTGGCAAGTGTTGACTTGAAGCAGAAGACTTTAAGCTTTCAAAATTTGGATAGAACAGGATCAACTTCTTCTACCCCTGCATCTTTTAGTAGTGAGACTTGCCGAGAACTACTTGCAAGGATGGTTATTGTTGAAGAAATTCCCTTTAAGTTTGTTGAATCAGAGGGATTTAGAGTTTATTCCAAATATTTACAACCAAAATTTGTTGTGCCATCTAGAACAACGCTTGCACGAGATGTGATTGGAATGTATGAAAAAGAAAAAGCAAAGTTGAAAGAATACTTCAAGAATACATCTCAACGCGTATGCTTGACTACAGATACGTGGACTTCCATCCAGAATTTAAATTATATGGTTTTAACAGCACATTATGTGGATTGTGATTTTATTTTGCAGAAGAAGATCATGAATTTCTGTTTGATTGCAAATCATAGAGGTGAAACAATCGGAAAAGAAGTCGAGAGATGTTTACTTGAATGGGGCATTGAAAAGGTGTTGACAATAACTGTAGATAATGCGTCTTCAAATGATGTGGCCACTTCTTATTTGGTTAAATGTGTTCGGAATTGGAACGGTTTAATTTTGAATGGTGAATACATTCATATGCGATGTTTTGCGCATATATTGAATTTGATAGTAAGTGATGGTTTAAAAGACCATCACCAATCTATTACAAGAGTACGTCGTGGCGTGAAATATGTTCGATCTTCTCCTGCGAGACTTCAAAGTTTTCAGAAATGTGCAGAAAATGTTAAAATTGGGTGCAAAAGAAGTGTGTCTCTTGATGTGCCTACACGATGGAATTCAACATATTTGATGTTGGAAAGCGCTGAAAAATATGAAAAAGCTTTTGACAAGTTGACAGAAACAGATTTGAATTATCTTGTTGATTTGGGTGGAGAAAGTTCTCCCACGGAAGAAGATTGGAATAATATTCGAGAACTTGTAAAGTTCTTGAAGATTTTTTATGATACTACTGTAAATGTTTCAGCCTCCTTGCATGTTACTGCAAATGTATATGTTTGTGAAGTATGCAACTTGAGAATGATTATCAAAGAGTATGCTCAATGTGACAATCCATTATTGAGAAGAATGGCGATTGGAATGCAGGGAAAATTTGATAAATATTGGGGAAGCTGCGACAGAATGAATATCTTGATGTATGTTGCAGTTGTTTTGGATCCTCGATATAAAATGAAGTATTTGAAACATTGTCTTTCCCCAGTATTGGATTATGAGAAGACAAATGATTTGTTAAATGAAGTACAACTAGTGCTTCAAAAATTATATCTCGAGTATAAAGTTGCTTCGGGATTGGAAAATTTAGAAGATAATTACAATACTGCAAGTGTACCAACAACATCTGCAATCATGATACAAGAGAGCAATTTGAGTCATAACAAACTACATGAGATGTTTTATACTTACCCCGAAGAAGAAGATATTTCAAGTATTCGGTCAGAACTAGATCAATATTTGTATGAAGCATTGGAAAAATTCTCAGGCAAACAAGACATTCTCATATGGTGGAAGATGAATTCATTAAAATTTCCTATTCTGAGCAACTTGGCAAGAGATATATTGGCCATTCCTATTTCTACTGTTGCATCGGAGTCAGCTTTTAGTAGCGGAGGACGAGTACTTGATTCATTTCGTAGTTCTTTGTCCCCAAAGACTGTCGAAGCGCTTATTTGCACTCAAAGCTGGATTCGAAGTTCAAAATATAAATCAATCAACGACAACGATGATGTGGATGAACAAGGTATCATCTATATTTATAGTTTTTCCTTTATATTTGTTTGTATTAATTACTAATTACTATGTTTTCTAAATTTTTTTTCAATTTATATTTTTCAGAGATTATACAAATTAATGACGAATGACGATGCAAGGAATTAATTTGAAATTGATGAAAGAATTAGTGATGATAGATGAGATTGTCAGGTATCGCTTGCTCTCTCTCATGTTATTGTGTATGTCCAATCTTGATTCGTTTTGTATTTTGTTGATTATTTTATAGGAAAAAGGTTCAAAATTCAGATGACATTGTCGAGAAGGCTATGGGAGAATTATCTTCATTTTGTTTTTTTTTTTTAAGGTTTAAGTTGTTGGCTTAGTACTTTTTAGTGTTTTAATCGGTTATGATTTATGAACTTATGATTTTTGTTTACTCTAACACTGGATTTACATTTTCTATATTTGGTTTCCATAGATTTTTATATGTCCCTTTTAATTTGCAGGAAAATTTTTATATGTCCCTACTCTGTATGTTCTTTCGTATTTCACATTTTTTTTCTCTATTAAAAAAAAATTAATAAAATGGAAAAGTCCGGAACCGGACCGGAACCGGACCGGAACCGGACCGGTAACACCGGGACCGGCTCTGAATTTTCAGAGCCGGTACCGGGACCGGGACCGGCTCTGAATTTTCAGAGCCGGTACCGCTTGGTCCGGTCCGGTACACTGTGGAACCGGTACCGGACCGGACCATGAACACTCCTACTTGATACTGCTGCAGCTGCGGCTGTTGCTAATTTTGCTGGCAATTCTTCCTTAGATGGCCTAACTACCCACGAGTATAACAGATATAAGAACTATATCGGCCATTGCCAGACCACTGCTGGCACCTGGGGTCGGACCATCAATGGACCTCTATCCCTGAAACTTTCTTTGAAACTTTTTGGTTGCCTTTCTTTGATTTTTTGTGGACAATTCTTCCTCAGATGGCCTGGCTACCCACAAGTATAACAAGTATAAGGACTATATCGGCCATTGCTGGCACCTGGGGTCCCTCCCATTGGATCTCTGTTCCTTGAACTTTATTCGATTCTTTTTTGTTGTCTTTCTTTCTTCTTTCTTCGTTTGCTTCTTCTCCTAAAAGCTTCCATAGTTGGCGTCATAGACCTTCTTGCATTCTCTATGCAGCCTCAAAGAACTCCAAAAGAGAATTATATCGTATAACAGCTACACTCTACTTTAGTTTTAGCCTCAGATCATGCTAAAACTTCACGATCTGTCCCTGCTCAAAAATCCCCTTAGAGTAGGGTAGGAGAGTAGAGTAGAAGCTCATAGATCGAGGTGTAATACTCCATGACTCTTGCTCTTACACTGACCCATGAACACCTCAGTGAATATCAAAGCTTAACCGCACTATAGCATTCCACCAGCTCAGTGTTAATCTCTCCAGGTGATGGGTAGAGATCCCAACTGGGTACTATGCTGGAACCTTAAGAGACTTGAAGTTCTGCTCCATCCGAATCATATCGGGGTTCTGTGCAGCACTACTGTTCGAAAGGTTTTGCAGCACCTACATCATGGTTGCAATAGATCAAAGCTGCAATCTTGCCGTTGGTTACGGGGGTTCCTTCTCGAAGGCATTCTTGTAGCAGTAGAGGTCTGACCTCAAGTGCCAGCAGTGGATTATCTGACAGTAGCCTGTATAGTCCTTATATCTGCCATACTTATGGGTGGTGCATAGGGTAGTGTTGCTTGGATTACTCCAGTGTAGCTGGGAGTATTCTTTCCTAGTGATGATTTATATGTTAATTTGGATATGTATTAAAACATTTGGATGGTACTGGATAATTTGGATTTAGTTGCACATTTATTTAATTTCTTTGCACTATTATTTTCGTTATTTAATTTCGTAATACTCGTTTCATATGGGTTATGACTTTGATTTTCATATAAGTTTTCCACTTGAACCAAGCTTTGGGTCAGACGATCAAATCCTCTCCGAGAATCAAATCATTTGACCTGATATTATGTTAGGCCCACCTTCAGATCGTGACAACTCTAATCATCAGATTTATCGCTACTCCTATTCCTCTGTTAGGTCCCTCTTCATGAGAGGAAGAAGAGGGTGAAGGAGGAGAAGATGCACGCGTCTCCTTTAGCAATCAGTAGCCCACGTTTTGACAGCCAGCAGCCGCCCACATGCAGCAACCCAGAATTTTCTTCTTCAGCAATCTTCAGCACCCGCCCACATGCTCTTTGTGCAGCATCCTTCAGCAGCCCAGGTGTTGTCCTCATTTGAGGATCCTCAAATGTTTTTCAAGGCATCCCGTCCCAAAATCCTAATTCCAGCGTAGGAGAAGAAAGAAGAAGAGGGAGAGGGAGGAGAGAAAATAGAGAAGTTTTTGGAGGGAGAGAAAGAAAGAGCGAGGAAAAAATAGGTGAGTTGCATTTGTGTACGAAAAATCTAAAAGTTGTGTTTTTCTCTTAGTGAATGTTTTCTAGAATATTCGGTTTCTAGAAAAATATTGTATATCCTATTTTTCATAGTGAGATCTTTCTGTACTCGGTTCTCGTGGTTTTTTTCCGGATTTTGGTTTCTACGTAAAAATTCTTGGTGTCTATTTTCTGTTATCATTGTTCGTACCGGTTAGTGGTGTAATTGTACTGTTTAAGTAAGTTCTGTCTAGGAGACTGAAATTTAAGTAATCTGTTTGTGACCCTCCAGCCTTTCTTGGAAACTTACATGAAAAGGAAATTCTGTCTAAAGAGATTGCTAAGAACATTCTTTCGAAGTCTGTTATTTAGGCCACGGGTGGTTTAGACTATTGAAAGGTTGTCTGTCATTCTCAACTCCTTACCATGTCTTTTTTGAGTCCAAACTTAATTTCTTGGCAGTAAAAATGTTGACCCCCCATTCTCTACTCCAAATCGAAGCACGTCAAGGTCCATTACCCCCAATCAAGCCCAAACATACTCATCAATAGCATGTAAATATGGTCGGCAATGCATGAACAAATTTATGCTTTTCAATAGATTCCAAATACTGAATTCTACAACTACACTCTGTGATTATCCTCTGGCATTTAGTTCATCAGCAAGAATGCATTTGAAGCTAATAAACAAAGGGAAAAGCTTTTTGAGTTGAAGGTACCTCTGTGAGTCTTCCAGATAAGACAGTGAACGACCGGCGAGAAAATCCGGCAGTGAGCAATCCGGCAGTCTGCAAAGGCCATCCCCATATGCTCACTTCCTCAATTGCTGATTTGTGCAATATACACTTGGAATGTAAAAGATTACCTTCCTGATATTGAATATACAAGCAATTCGTCACAAACTAGCTGCAACAAGGCAAATGATAACTACAATCGTTAATGGAGGTGATCTGAAATGAAGCACCTGATTGATTTCCCACAGAGAGTTGATGTAGCTGCAATTTGAAACTTTTCCTTTGGCGATACTTTGAAGTTCAATCTGAACAGACGTCAATTTCCCATTCAAATCGTTTATAGCCGCAGAATTCTCCCCCATTTTTCGAACCATAGCAGATGAGAACTTTGGCTGAAGAAGCTCTGAAACTGCCCAAGAAAACCCTGAATCCAATGCGAAGGCGAAGATCAAAACTAAAACCAATTTAAGAAAATTTCGCGTTAAACCCAAGTCCCTCTTCCTTGGCTTATCCGCTTTTTGACTCAAAATTGATCTACCCGACGACCTCAGATTTGGAGACTCAATGATCCGACGATGGCTAGATTCAGGCGTGGACAAAATGGAAGCATCAAAAGACACAGGAGTTCTCTGGACGTTGGGTCTGGAAGCGGAGAGCTTAGTAAGGGAGCTTTTCTGTACACTTACAGGCATGAGGTCCAAAGTTGCAGTGATACTAGCCAAACACATTCTGCAGCTGCAATTAGTGTTTTTCCGGCATCTGGGGTAGTAGCAGCTATCTCGGCCTTCAGACATTTCTTCGTCTCCTTCTTCCATGGCTGTTGTGATTGAATTCACAGAGGTTGAGTTGAGGAGAACAGTTTTCATGGCTTCTTCGCTTTTCTCGGATGAGCCGTTTTAGGAAGAAGGTTCAACGGCTTAAATTTGATTTCAAATTTTGAATTCCAACGGTCGTATAAGTAGGCAAGTAATTCGGGTTTCTCCTAAACCCTACTTTTTGTTCATTTGAGAAAATGACCTTCACCTGTTTCATGAAAAGTAACATTCCTTTTAAATTTAATGAAAAATGACTCTTTTCTATATAATACTTAAATTTCACTTAAACTTGAAAAAATAATTCTTAAACTTGGAATAATTTTTTTAGTCGCTTCACTCGTTAAAATTATTACATATTGGAAAATTAACAAAACAAACTCTACAGTTTGAGTTCAGTTACACGACAAACCTTAAAGAAATTTTGAGGATAATTAAAACCTTAAACTATAAGAAAAAAACGACAGAAACCTTGCAGTCACGTTTTCTATATATATACGTCTTTCAATGCTAAATGACGTCGTCTCTTAACATCAGTGGATGTCCCCTACCATCTTTGGACATCCCTCCATGTTAAACGTTGTTGTAAGTGGATGGGCGTCTGTCTTAAATTGTTGGGCTCGACCCATATTTTGTAGGCTGAGTAAAAAAGAGAGTTTTGTGATTAATGAAACCCTAGAGAGAGAGAGTAAACAAAACATAGAGTGAGAGATAAGAAAGAAGAAAAGAGATTTTCGGAGTTTTAGAGGCAGTCATACGAGAATTGCGTTTTCTCAAGAATCAACCGTTGGATCACCTTGAAATTTGAACTGTAGGTTTGAGACATCAAGGAGTATATTTTGAATGGTGGAGATCGTCGTCTCATCTCTATAAGGCGGTCTGTCATGGTAAAAACGAGATTGCAGTTCGGCAACCCTAGATTTATCATCTCTTACGGTTTTGTTATCTTCCAAGATTAGTGTGTTCAATCTTGATGAATATTGTATGCCTCTAGTTTGTTAAAGCTAGAGAGAACTTTGATGTACCCATTATTTCTGTTATAGTGAAAGTTTAATTAAGTGGCCTATGGGTCCCGTGGTTTTTTACTTTCACACTTTTTGAGGGTTTTCCATACTAAAAATTGGTATTGTTGATCTTGTTATTTTTGTCGGTTTGCTTTGCCTATTTGATTGCACAAAGAGAGAAAAGAAAATATTTTTATTCCGCTGCATATTTAGGTTTTTTTTCTCAACATAAATTGAGGGACGTCTTTCTTAAATCAAGGGATATCATTCTTAAGTGGAGGGACGTCCGTAGTGGGACGAGAAATGTTTGATTTAAGTCGAAGGACGTCTGTTATATTGGAGGGAATTCATTCTCGTTGAAGGACGTCCATCTCTTAATCCAATGTGCATGACCTTTTGTTCGCCAACGCCCCTCCTCCCATCCTAGAAGTCCATCTTCGTTGAAGGACGTTCGTCTTTTCATCCAGCGGTCAACAAGGACGTCCCTCAGCATTTGTCTCAACGTTTTTTTATAGAAGCTATGACTGGGAAATTTACATCGTTCTTTTTTCATGGTTCGAGATTTTAGTTATTTACAAATTTTCTTTAAGGTTTGTTCTATAACTGACCATATGATTTGTTTTGTTAATTTTTCTTATATCTTTTATACAAAAATTATTTATTAAATATGAGATATTCCACTTTGGGTAAGTGTTAGTTATTGAATTATTATAAAAGTCTATTGAAAATCACTTTGATGAATTTTAATATGCCAATTTATTTGTTGATTAATTATCAATATTAACCATGAACTGCGAAAATCTTTTTAACTAATACTTTGAATTTTTATCTTTTTTCTCTAACATATCAAAGTTTGAGCGATTAGCAACGACCATTCTCACAATTAGGGAGTTCGTTAAATAGTTGATACCAATACTTTTACAGATACTAATGCTTCTTACAGTAGACCTATATATGAAGTAATTATAATTAAGTAATTACTATTCGCAGCAGAAAACAAGTATCCGCTGCAGAAATAGTGTTTTCCCTAGCAAAAACGTGATTTTTGTTGCTTAAAGGAGGTCTTATTCCAAGGTTAAGATTCCACAGCTGAAAGCATGTATTCGCCGCATATATTACTTTTTTCGCAATGGAAAACAAGTTCTTGGAGTAAAGCTTACTTTTCGCAGCGGAAGATATGTTTATCTGTCGAAATGATATTTTCTGCATATAATATTTGTCATTTAACAGACCCTCTAACGGTGAGAGTGTCATTGTTAATGCCTCAAACTTTAAGGTATTTGTAACAAAAATAACAATTCAAGGTGTCCGTTAAAAAAATCTCATAATTTAGTCTTAATATTGATAATTACCTTTTTTATTTTTATTTTTATTTTTATTTGAAGTATTATTATAGAGCTACCTTACCATTTTATTTTGAGTAAATATCATTTGTAGACCTTAAATTATGGAAATTTCATCAACCAGCATCTTATGGTGTATTTTATTTAACCTCAAACTTTGAAAAATTAACAACCAACGCCATCTCAGTAAAAACGTTATTAAAAATTTGTCAGGTTATGGTTTCCTCAAGTTTTCGCTCTAATTTGAACTCATCTCAGAAGAGGACGACGATGGTGGTGGTGGTGGCGAAGCCTGTTGAGAAGCCATTTGGCTGAGGGCGTTGGTTTGGGGATGGAAGAAGGCGGAAGATTGGTTCTGGTTGACGAGGATAATACGAGGGACATTGTGTTTCACGGAGGATCGATCATCCGCCGTGTTTCTCAGGATACTCAATGCGATAAGGGCGACCGAATCCGTTTCAAATCCGATGTTGTTCAATTTATCACCCTCTCCGAAGGATTGATGGTGAGTTGTTGATGTTCAATTAACAATCTGGCACCTCCACAAGAACAAGTAGGAACAGGTCTAAACTCCTGTGAAGTTCGTCCCATAATGTTTTGAATTTCGTAGAATAGGAATTAACATTCATAGTACCTTGAGTTAAAGAAATCAAAGAATTACGGATTTGATAAATCCTAGATGCATTAGCTTGATTAAACCTATCAATGAAGATTTTTCCAGACAGCCATTGAAAAACTTAAGTAAAGCAAACTATCAGCGATTTCCTTGACAACAGAATTGATAATCCAAGATGTTATCCTGCTATTACATCTATTCCAGGTGTTGAACTTTGCATCGGACGAATCTGGACGTTGAATCGTTCCATCAACAAACTGCAGCTTATTTTTAGTGTTGAGCGCCATAACCATTGCCCGCTTCCAGGTGTGATAGTTCGCTTCATTCATCATATGCGAAACCAAAACAAGACAAGGATGATGAGCATGGTGTAAAAAAAAAACAGATCGCTAGGGTTTTCTGCCAAGGAACCAGAAAAATTGAGGAAGATATTAGCTGAACTCCCCGCAGTCGAAGCATTCGACTTTCCTTTACTCATCAGAAGAAAACATAGAGAGTAAAGTTGTCACGACCCGAAGACGGGCCTAACAGAACCGCCGGGTCAGGCGACCCGATCCTCATAGAGAACCCGATCACCCAGCCCAAGGCGTGAGTTTTTGCGGAAGACTTATAATATTTAATTCGGCCCAAGATAATATGGGCCTAGGTCCGAGTAGGGATCACGAGAAGATAACAGTGCATAAATTAAAATGAAATCCAAGTACTGTGCAACAAATACAAAACCAACTGTGTTTAAGGTTTACAGACCAAATGTAGACGTTCTCACCAAATAATGATAAACACTACAAGTGTAAATAATAGAACACTTCAGCTCCTAATCCTCAGCTGCTCTTGCCTTTACCTGAAGTTTTGGGGGNAAAATTTACACGTGGAATTTCTTATTTAAAATTTTACGGCTTTTACAAAAGTGATAAGACTACACAGAAGAAAAATGACGATTAGTTGGAGGCCTCCATCGAAAGACTAAAAAATGAGGAATTACAGTAACAAGAAAACGAGTAAACAGAGTAATACTCTGATACCATATTACAGAATGTAATTGTAGAAGGTAACTGAATGAAGTAAGTCTTCGTTAAGATGAAAAGAGATGTTTACAAGTATTTATACTACTAAAATACAGCAGTTGAAAGTAATACATCAATTAAAAGAAGTAACTCCGTAACTCTTATTGTTCCACGTCAGCTTCTTCCATAGTAATTTCATCAGTCCACATCAGCAACTCTAATAGTTCAATTTATCACCCTCTCGGGAGGATTGATGGTGAGCTTTACTTGAATTTAGCTCCAGGTAGAGCTAGCTTCCAGAAATTCATCGTCTCAAAAATGGACTTTTCTTCTTTGTATCAGATGCTTTTGCGCAGGAATGCTCTTCTCCCACAGGTAGATTTTCTCATTTTCCTTAAATGATACTGCCCTCTTTTCCTGCTTGCTCTTGATTGTCTGATTCTTGATTGACCCTTTTCTGGATTTGATGTCGTAGATTTCTCTTGATTCTCGATTTCTCATAGTTTCCTGATATTGAATATAATGATTTCTCCTGCCTTAATTCAACTCGTAAGCTACCTCCAATGCATTCCCAAATTCATCCTCTGCTCAGAACTAGATTCTTGCATGTAGAAAGTTTTTCCTTAGTATCATTTGCAGCAATGATTTACTTCCAAAATTGCTATTGTTTGTGTAATTTCATGAGGTGGGTGTGTGGAACAAGAGGGCTGGCTGCAATACCAAATTAATCTGCAGACAGGATCTAGGGTGGTGAAGGTTTCTGATAAAGAAATCATCACCAAAGAGAGAGCAATACGGAATGATAGCAGATCGGTCAGGTTTGTCTCGGGTTTTCCATTTTTGCTTGCCATAGCTCTAACCACTGAGCCACCGAGCTTTAGCGAACGACGAATGGCTGATAGTAGAAGGCTGTGGCAGCCTGTTACACAGCATGGAACCGTTTCCTTGCAGTTCCAATTCCAGTTCCTCACTCTTGGAAACGAGAACCGAACGGTCGGTTTCAAGAGGTCCAGAACCGGAACCGAGAACCGGTTTGCCCACACCTAAGAGCTGCTTAGCTTCACTTAACATATTTGAGCGATTTTGTGGACTTGTAGTGCTCATTACAATATTGTTTGCTTTGAGCCGAAACTCACATGATTTTATTTTTAAGGTTAACCCAAAACACGTAGTACTACATAAGGAGAAGAACTTACTTCTAAATCATTCAATTTTCACTCTTTCTCAAACAATGCGGGATTGGACCTCCCTATTAATATGAGCTGAACCTTCACAATCAACAATATATTAGGTCATCTTTACCTTCACATGGCAGACTGCTACCTATTTTTAGCTAAGACTATGTCAATGGTTAATCCCTCTAACTTACTAACAAATATAATATCTTAAATTAAAGTATAAAAATGTAATTTAACGTCAAACTTTATAACCGTGACACGTCAATTATTTTGTCGGTAAGTAAAATAGTCATTGTCGACATAAATTCTTTTAAATTCACGTGCATATCATGTTACGCCCTCTTTTTCTATACGACAATAGTTAATTTGCTCACGACCAAAAGAATTTGAATTTGTTCGAAGAAATGTTAAAGGTATAAGCGACAAGTGACTCATGCACTCAAAGTTTATGTTACATGTATCCTAAATTAAACATTCCGAGGTTAAGGCGTTTTTGAAAGAAACGGTTACTAACGAAAGAATAATGTATACACGTTCGAGAGTAAGATTAGAACGAAAAATTACGGATAAAAATTCGCAACGTCCGACCGAAACACAAAACAGAAACAAAAAATTGACGGATCGTCTAATGGTGTGATCGAGAATTCAGTCAGCTTACTCGACCAAACAGTCTATTTTAAAAGAGAAATCCGCTTCATCAACTATTCTTTTTATATTTTTTCCGGATAGTTTTCCCTCCTCAATCCATATGGTTTGTATTAATTAAGCTAATTCTTTGATGTGCTTCATAGCTTGGAAGATGAATGAACGTTTTATTTTGGAACGAAGAGAGAGAAATAGAACTCGAAAGAAATCTTCCATGGAAGTTACATGCTTTTATGTACGCTAGGAAGATGAGATTTTGCCTTGTAGGGCAATCTACCATGGCCGTCGTTATTCCGACCCAGAAATTTGAACCGCCATTTCTGTCAAACTAACTGGTTTAGCGCATCGAGAAAGAGGACTCGTCGCCTACCTGCGATGAGCTTGATGATCTGGTGTACTTCTTGGAAGAAGAGGATGAGGAGGACGACAAGTCGCTCGACCTTCTGCGCAGAATCTGCCTCATTCCATCTGAAACTCGAACAGCCGGGTTTGATTTGAATTTACGACAGAACGTCATGTGAGCTCTGATGGCTTCTTCAACCCCGGAAGGCTTTTTGGTTCTGCAAACTTCGTCCCTTACAGCTTCTGAACATAACCCGCATAGCCATTTTCCGTTGAACTTGGCCTGAACTTCACTTATGTAATCTTGGGTACAATCCTCTTTTAGTCCACAACACTCGCACTTTACAAGCTCAATCTCCATTCTCCCTTTCTCTCTCTCCTTTGCCTTTTCTCTTTCGACTGCTTAGAAAAAAGGGGAAGGCAGCTTTTTCTCTCGCTAAGGTACTGTTTTTTCTCTGTGGGTTGTCTGGATTTGAGGGAGGTGGAAGTGGTGTTCATTCAGGAAGAATTTGGAGTTGTATGAAGGGTTTTATGGCTTGAAGTTAGAGAGAGAGAGAGAGTTGAATGGGAAAAGTCGCCATAATTTCCTCCACGTTCTAAGGGACATGGGGCAGGGGAATGGAGACAAGAGTGGTCGGGTGGGTCTTAAAAGTCTGGCCTTTTCACCTTCTGTCACCTAAATTCGTCACTGATTGGTAGATAAATTACACATACACTCCCTCTTTCTCTCTCTCCCTCTTTCTCTCTCATTCCAATCTTTACAGATTACATTAAAATTTATGTTTCTTTTTCTCAGTTCTATCAGGTTTCTGTGGCAGTTCCATTCGGTCAAAATGGTTGACAATAGACATAGCTATGCAAGCTCTAGTCTTTCGCCACGACTCTGACTGGCTCAATCTTTCTTCTCTTTCGGTGGAAGTTCTCATTCGAGATCGACGTGCTGAGCAAGACCTATAATTAGATTTATCAAACCCAGAACTTGTCTGAGAAGAAGATCAAACTGAGACTAAAAATTAGACTAAGTTTGTTCCGCATGTGATATCATGGAAATTTTAGCAGTCAATACTGGCTTTCACTCCAAAAACAGAGGTCCACAGACATGCCATGTACTGGCAAATGGGGCTGCTGAAGCTTGAAAGAAACCCTCCTTTCAAATCACTGTCATCCATTTTTACGCGCAAAGAGTTTGTCCGGTGGATCTCCGGCAAACCGATTGGCCACAAGACCGTTCTCTGTTGATGTCTTTAGAGCTGGAGGATTCTTGAAGCTGCTGTAAACCTTGATTTAATCATACAGACAGAGCTCCTCTGTAATCCTTGATAAATCATATCGACAGAGCTTCTCTATCTGGTTAGGAGACCCAATATCTATTTGGCTCAGGCTAAAAATGCTAGCAACATGACAATTTTGGAAGAAAATTATAGCTATTTTTTTAGAAATTTGCAATGGTAGCAAATGAATCCAGCAAATAGGACAGGACTGCAACCCACGATAACAACGGACACCCTCATCGTTGAAAGTCTGTTAAATAATAGATATTATCCGTAAATAATATAAATTTCGTAAAAGAATTTTTTTTTCTTAGCAGAAGGCAAATATCTGCTGTAAAAAAGATATTTTCCGTAAACTAAGTCTTTGACTGCAACTATTTCATATACGAGTCTGTTGTAGACAGACAATCTATCCATTGCAGAAAAAATTTACCTTAAAACAAATATTTTTCTATCTTCAATAACCACACAGACACTACTACGTCGTCGAAGAGTGGATATTTAATTCCATAATAACACATGACCGCGAAAGCATTGATGTCTCCAAAAGCGTTAGTATCCGTCATTTAACGGATCCCCTAACGGTGAGAATATTCGTTGCTAATACCTCAAACTTTGAGATATTACATAAGAAAAATACAAGTTGAAAGTGTTAATTAAAAAGACTCTCTTTCTTCATGGTTAATATTGATAATTATCCCAAATTAAATATAAATATAGTTTGTAGAGTTTTGGCCACAAATTATTGCTCTTCACATGGCAGCCCACATGCTCTATCCAGCACTTCCCTTCCTACCCAGGAATGGCTTCCCCTGTTTTATTCACACCAAAATTCCCACCAATCATTGCTTATGCTACTTCCCAATATTGGGAATCAGTTTAAGAGGATGAAGATTAAGTAAAGTAATCTATCTTTGGCCATTAGTAGCTCATAGTTCGACCCGTAATCTTCGACCAAAAATGAGACCCTCAATTCGGATCGCTTAACGGTCAGTAGAAGCTTACATGGTCTTAACTTTCGGGTCTAAATGTACGGGAAGTTTGACGTGAATATTCACGATTATCGAAAAATAAACAAATCTTGAACTTTAGTGTTCATATGAAACCAAAAAAAAAAATCAAATTCAAAACAGCAGGCAAAGCATTTGTAGGACAACAATGGTTTTATATCCTATGATGAATGTGTTTTATAAGAAATTTATAATCACGTTATGATCTTGTTTGTTTACCTTTTCTCGGCACATCAGATTCAATTCCAACAACTATCTCAACTTCCAACCCCAGCCATATGAAAGCTTTTAGGATACTGGTCATGCTTTGTCTATCCATCTATGAGCTGGAAATAAACAAAACAATGTTTTTCAGTATAATATTATCCTCTGGATTTAACTTAAAACTTGTTATATTAGGTAGGGATAAGAATCTTACTTATAAACTCCTCTCTCACAAGTAATGTGAAATTCTACACCCCAACTGATATGAATCAGACCCACATCTATATCATTCTTATTTTTACAGGATAGACCGTAAAAAAAGAACAATTAATCTAGAAAATGAGAGCAAAATCAACAACTCTTAACGAATCTCAAATCAGTTCGGACTAAGGTGAGTTAAATAATGCTATCCATCAATGTCAAATTGTGATTTTGATGCATGTCTTTTTGAAAAATACAAAAAAACAAAGTGACTGCATATGCCTTCAAGGTATGACAAGACAATGGATGACTGTTGGACCCACCATGTGAACTGCATACAGCCACCCAACCAAATGAGAGATTAAGGAGATTTCATCATAAGAAATATCTTGTTCTATCTTAACCTTGTCTGTATTCATGGCTGAATTTGATAGTAGTTTATGTGCTTTCTATGGTGCATCAATTTACCCTTACAAGACTAGCAACAAAAACTCTTTGAAACCTCTGTGATTCGTCGGAATAATGTAGGGTAAAATGTAATTTAAACATTAATGTTTAGGGTTATTTATAAATTAGACTTTAAAAGGTTTCTTTTTATAAAAGATTCTCTACATTTCAGTTGTTAGCAATTTGGACATTACCGTCAATTTATCCTTTAAATCCAACACGCATATACTATATTTTTCATTTAATCAGTTTTTTTTTCCCTTTCGACGATTTCTAACCCAAATTTCGAACTATGTCGATGTCCTATCTGGTGATTTCAAACTCGGTCGATGGATCAACAAATTTGGAAATAGGGTTATAAATCACCGATTGGGTTAGAGTTCAATTAAAACACCTGGTTAAATAAAAACATGGAATGCACATGCTGAATTTAACAAATGAATTGACGGCAATGTCTAAATTGCCAATAGTTTAAAGATAGAGATTCGATCTAATTTATAAATGATCTTAAATATTACTGTATAAATTACACTTTACCCTATAATCTAGTATCTATGAGCACATGTCATTTGAGGATGATGAAGAAAAGGAAGAACTAACAAACAAGAAGAGTTCCATCGCATTTCATGCATTTTAGGTCTCTCTCAAACATCTCAACATCTGCTACTAAGTGGAGGTAGACAGCAAAACCGAACAAAAACATACATTCATCTATTTTGCATATAAATTGTAGACATAAACATTGAAAGAACAAAAGCATTAAAATATGAACATTGGAAATGATGCAGCCAGAGAACATGGCCTGATGGCCATGCATGAGCCCAAGACTAGATTTTCCCTATGCCTAATGCAGAGATAAATCAATTATGTTCATTTAACATATACAGAAAATTAAGAAAAGCTATTAAAGTTCGATGTCATCCAAATTCTAGTTGAAACAGGGTAAAACATCTATCTAAATTAGAATTTTCTATTTATTCTATATATTGATACTTGAGTTGCAAAATTCATCGTACCTTAATTTCTTATTAGAGAATTTCTCCTATGCATGTAATTTTTTGCTAAAAGACTTTCCACGTATATCTTGTTGTCCATGTTTCTTCCATTTTTCTTTTTCCGATTTTGCGTTCCATTCTCAACAAAAGCGACCAGCTACCGGCATAAAAACAGATCCAAGTCAAGTATTAAGGAAAAACTGATATTCTTGCCTTCATCTTCTTGCCAGGAGTGAGGAAAAACAATTGCTTCTTTTTTTTCTATCCACCACCCAGAAACATAGCAGAAGGTTCCCAACAGCTTTTCTTGCACAGATATTTGCCAATGCCAAGAGCAATGGTTGACTACAGCAAACCATGGGAAGCTAAAAGGTAAAGCCTTTCTGAAATATAAAGCCACGAGCTTGAAAGTAGTAGCAGACTAAGGAAGAGTAACACCAACGACGCTAATTTTAAGGGTTTCCATGGCTACCAAGCAGACGACAAAAGTTTCAGAATTTGAAGATTCAAATCGCGAACCCATGAAGAAATCAGTGATATAAGAACAGAAGAAACGTTACAAGACAGTGAGTTCAATCATTCAAACTCTTGCGGGTGCTTCAGCAGTGTCTTCTTTCCCGGTGTCGGCGGATAGAGAGAAGCCCAGCTATTGGAGTCAGCTTCAGCTAAGCCTACCATAGTTAGTCTTTACTAGCCATTAAGGCCCACGTTTAATATCATTTATATACTCAAAATTAACAAAACAAATACTGTAATCTAAAATTAATGGTAAGTTAATTATTGAACAATATTTATTAACAATTTAAACACTAAACTATTGTAAATAAATGAGATACATATTATTGTTACTTGTTGAAAGAATTATCACATTTTTGATTTTCTGAAAATGTTGTTAAACGTCGACATGACTTTTCTTGATCCATTGTTGTCGTCTAATTCTCATCGTTATCTTCTTTTTTTTCTTTTTAATTCTTTGTTGTCGTCGTCGTCTAGTGCTCATCACCTATGTCTCACTTTTAACAGAGGACAATAATATTTCAGCTGGCGAAAAATTATCGTTCCGCCGCAGAATGTTATCTTTCTATAGCCAAAAGTAATGTTTTAAATCTATTTAATAGAAAGACAACATTTTGGAGCAAAACAATAATATTTTTTTAACAGATAACGTAACCGTGATTTTTGCTCCGACAAATTAATCTATTATAAAAAAAAAAACTTATTTCCACAGCAGATATCGTCCTTTTAAGTTCCAGCATAAGCAGAGTGAGTGAGAGCAAAATATGAAGAAATTGCAGAGAAAACTCATGGCCAAGACTTAAAATTTTCTGTGAGTGATGGAAGATGATGATCAGAGTTGCAAGTATTAGTCAAGCTCCCCTCTAATGATTTCATCCTCCATAATCATCTCTTGGTATCGGCATTCTTCGCAGCAAAATGCTTGCTCACCTCTGCAATGACAAAGCAGAGGATTTGAAGCTCCGATCAACGAAAGACTATGGATCTAAAACTGTAGTTGCGTTTGATTTAAACATGGAAGAAATTGAATAATCTGATGAACAGCAATGCATGGAATTGAAGATCAAAGTGAAAGATTTGGGTTCGAATTGCAACCTGTACATGTATATGTCTCTTCCTTGCCCAAGGCTCTTCTTGCAAGTGAAACAGAAGCTGAGGAAGTTTTCATGGCGATCCTTGTTCTTCTTCTTCTTCGCAGAAGCAGAGAACAAACCAGTGCAGCTCTCCACAATGCAGTCGTCGAATATATGAGTGGTTTTGGGGTTTGGTCCATGAGAAATCACGCAAGTATATTCCTCAGAAAGCTCCATTTCAGTAGCGGAGAGACACCGGGTGAAAGCCCGAGAGGTCGTCTCAATGCCGGAGCTCGATGCCCCAAAATCTGATTTCTTCGCTGGAGACAGTGATTTTCCGGGCGAAAACGATCCCACTTGAGAATTTTCAGTTATGATGACAAAATCAGCTGTATGTTCCTCATGAAGATCCATTTCGGTGGCAGAGAGACACCCAGTGAAATCACGAGAAACCGGCGTCACCAGGCCGGAATCAGATGACCCAGAATCCGATTTCTTCGCCGGAGACATTGACTTTCTCGGCGAAAAGGATCCCACTCGAGAACTTTCAGTCTTGATGCAAAAATCAGCTGATGATTTCGGAGGTTCTGGAGGAGAAGGGAATGGAGGGTAGAGAGAAGGGCTTCGAATCTTAAGGTGCGAACCGAACAGAACCATTGGAAAACTTTGATCGGTGAGATCATCAACAATGCCGAGGCCTATTCTCTTCGAATCCATCTTGTCCCAATGGCGTCTACTTTCGGTCGGCGACGTTTTGGGGGTCTTCGTTTTGTACCAGAAAGGATTAATCAAACAAGAAAATGATTTGGTATCAAGTATGGAAGTCGGACTCATCTGAGTTTCCATTTCCGTAAAGCCCTTCACTGAAAAACCAGTAAATAGTTTCGGACAACTGAAAAAGGACGATATGGGTCTTCTTCTTCTATAACTTTCCTCCGCATACCATGCAGAGCCATTTTTCGCCATTAGTGCAGACTTAGCCTATCTACACAATTTTTTTTTCTTTCTTAACGGGTAAGAGAGATTCAGATCTCCGGCAAGTCTAAACTGATCATACAACCTCCATTTCTGAAGGGTGAGAAGAAACCGGAATTCAAGAGAAAATATTCGGGCGACTATTTCCCCGACTTTCTCGCTTTCTTTTACTATGTTCTTCAGAAAAGAAGCGCAGAGTAGAGAACAGAGTCGGCTTCAATGGCGGGAGGTAAAAGGACAGCACGAACACCAATCAGGGAGTAGAAGAAGCAGAACAAAGAAGAAAATGAGCAAAAAGACAAAACGAAAAGGACTAGCGATTATCCATCGCTGTTTCTCTCTTTTCTCCTTCCTCCTCCACCATGGCTTTTGATTTTTTTCTTTTTTCGTCCGGCCCTTTTGTCATCACCTCTCTCCCATCATCCTGAAAAAACTCTGCGAGTTGCAGTTGCAGAGAGAAGAGAGAGAAGAAGAAGAAGATGGTGGGTCATTCAAAAGACGTACGTGCATGCGAGTCAGTGTGTTTCTACTCTCCCACTGTTCGGCAATGAATCTCCCTCTGCCATTGGAGAGCAATTATCACGATGGATTTTGTTTTAAAGTTGAAATCTTTAGGATCCTACCAGTAAAATTAAGACGTAATCTCTGCATTTACATTCGTACAACAACCACAATTTAATGATTAAACATTCGTCATTATCAAATCTTAATTACCCAAGTGGGACCCACACATTTGCATGGCCAAAAACTGGGCGTGGGGGAAGAAGAAGGCCAGAAGGGGCCCCCAATACAGAACGGGTCAATTTTGTCCTCTTCTTTCGAGGTTCGACCCGTGTCCTCTTCTTTCGTGGTTCGACCCGGGCCCACGACACATTTGTCAGCGTCTCTTTAATTTCAACCAATGTTTCTACTTATTACCAATTTATTGGACTGTTTCTTGTCATTCAAATAAATGTTCGCCAAAAATATGATTTTGACGTGACATTTTGGACTGAATTAGAAACTTAGAAACAAAAGAAACTCCCGATTTATTATTTAAATTTTCTCCAATTTTGTTTGATTGGACCCCAAAAAGATGGCAGTCGAAAGATGCAAACTGTGTTTTAATCATATTTTTTTTAAAAATTGTTAAAGATCGAACGATAATGAAAAAAATAAAATAGACATTAAATTTATGTAAAAAAATCCTCAAAAGAAAAAATCACGGGCAGAATAATAAATCTACTATGAAGATCAAAATACAACTGCAAATTTATAAAGAAAACAAAACACTAAATGAGATTTACAATGCGGACCCACCAACTCGACTTAATCGAATTCGGATTACACTGAAATCTAACGAATATTTACCAGTAATGTCCTAGATTTAAAAAGCAATCGACTCGAGAGAGTTGGGACGGATGCATCAAGAAGATAGAAATAAGGGGGGAAGGTCTCCTTCCCTTCAAACCCGAGTGGGGAGGGCGTGCCCTCCGTGGTTGGGGGGCATCTTTGGATGTCCATTTAAGTAGCTTAGCCTCTTCCCCCCTCCCCCACACCATAATAATTCTCTCATCCTGCTACCCCTACCTTGACCTATTTAATGTGCAACATAATCATCTCCTTAGAATTGTTATTTCGTCAGCTTGGGGAAGCTCGATCGATATTGACACCAGACTATCTCGAGTTTGAATTCATGCATTATCACATGTTAGAGAGCCCAACATCTTCAAGTTTTTTAGATTGTGAGTAATTTATCACGTGTTCCTACCAAAGGATGGGTGGAGCTGGTTTGGAACGGGGCCGAGTTCTCATCTTTACCAGCATTGTAACTAGTTCTCAATATTGAAGAGCTGTGAATTACGGTTCAGTTTATTGTTGTGGATGTAAAAACTGTTAGAACAATGTGTCACAAAATCTGACCAAATTTTGTTCAAACTCGAAAATAACTTGTGATTCTATCAAAACTTGACCAAATCTAATAAAAGGGTCCAAAATCAACCTTAAATTTATATATTTTGATAATATTAAATTTTCTTCCTTTTTTTTAGAATTGAACAATAAAAAAGTGATTCAATTACGGAAGCTAACGACTATGGTCCGGTTAAAAAAAGTAAGAACTTGAAGCCCTCGGGTGAATTCAGTTCCAGTACAAAGTTCTAGTCAATGATCACGCCACTATATCCTTTGATAATAAACTATATGCGAACATGAGTTTAATTTCACCGTTTTGAATTGTTATTTAAACCCTCGTATTAATATTTATACCCTATTATAAGATATGTTCGGAATTTGAATACATGCATCGTCGAAACTATTTACACGACATTGAGATTGTGGATAACTCATCGTATTGTTCTACTCAATGATCCATAAGTGTATCATTTGATAAGAAACTAAAGACGAACATGTCTCTGATTTCCCATTTACAAGGATCCATATTTCTTCAATAGTTCTTTTTGAAACCCGACTTTTAGGAGAGGACTCCTTTGAGAGCCCTTGTTCTCTACCTCGACCAAAGCTTCAACTCTCACTAAATAAGGGAACTCCTTGGACACCCTAGGATTGGTTACCCTCAAAGCCAATTGTTGTAACCCTTGACCCCCAATACCTTGCACCTACAACATAACTAATATGGGCTTTGCATCTCTATCCTCCTCCGATCCCTCCCTGATCAAAATGTATCCAATCGAGCGGTCATCCAAGCATATCAATCACGATAAGGATAGAGCACTCTTCTTTAAATATGTTATCACTTCTTCCTTAGTTTTGATGATGTTCTATCAGATATGGCAAGTCATCCTGTAATTTTTAGCTTAGTTAAGGAAATCATTAACATTGGACAATGTAAATGGACGGATGAAAATTCCCGATGCCTCTAAACACGCTCCCGAGAGACTAGAATTCATTGATTGTCGAGGGGTTGATTTGTTTGTCACACGCATAATCAACTTCAATGGTGGAAATTAGTTAACTATACAAGTTGTAAAGAGTGGTTTGGTTTGAAGATGTCAATCAAGTAAGGCAGCCCACGTTGGAATCAATTAATTGCAGTCGACTTGACCGCCACTCCAAGCAAAGCCAGTTGTCTCATTCCCATGGCCATTTTTATGTCGTCTTATCTGGGACGCCGCCCCCTGTACAGTTCCTTCCGCGACCTCTTAAAAGCAGCAGGGCGAAGATCAATCTGAGATACCCATCAACGAAGAAGAGACAGTTATGGAGGGAATCTCTGCCAAATCAGACGGAATCGGAGTCGCCGGCGAGGAGTCTTCGGAGGTCACTCTGAGAAAGTTGGATCTCTCGGACGTGGATGACTTCATGGTGTGGGCTACAGATGCGAAAGTGGCTCGATTCTGCTCATGGGAG
This sequence comes from Begonia loranthoides, assembly GCA_022433065.1. Classification (NCBI taxonomy): domain Eukaryota; kingdom Viridiplantae; phylum Streptophyta; class Magnoliopsida; order Cucurbitales; family Begoniaceae; genus Begonia; species Begonia loranthoides. The sequence goes on from CM039474.1 coordinate 2,796,222, forward strand.
CCATACACAAACAAAGAAGACTGCGAAAACTACATCAGAGAAACGGCGGCGAATAATCCATGGTTGAGGGCGATTTGCGTGGAGAACAGGGCGGTGGGGGAGATTTCAGTGACGTCAAATTCCGGCAGGGATAAGTGCAGAGGGGAAGTAGGCTATGTTCTTGGGTTCAAGTGGTGGGGAAAAGGGATAGCGACGAAGGCCGTGAAGCTGGTGGCGAAGACCATATTTGAGGAATGGCCACATCTGGAGAGGCTAGAAGCTCTCGTCGACGTTGAAAATATGGCCTCTCAGAGAGTGCTTGAAAAGGCTGGATTTCAGAGGGAAGGTGTTCTGAGGAAGTACGCTGTTTTTAAGGGAACAACGGTTGATTGCGTCATTTTCAGTCTTCTTTCCACTGAAATTCAGTAATTTTCCGATTAAATTTACCAGCTTTTTCTCATGTAACGATCAAGAAAATTGAGTTCATATGAAGAATCTCTTCTCTCATGACTTTCCACAACATAATTTTCCAAAATTCCGCGCATTTTACTTCAAAAAACCCCACTTTACGATGCGAAAAGATCGATAAAAGCGGTAAAATCGCTTAAAACGAAAGAATCGAAGAAGGGCGACGACGCGGATCTCCCCTTCGTGTCAATCTGATCGAGAAAGTCTGCAACTTGGGGAATCTTGAACATAATTGAGATGGTTTGTGGATGCAGAGAAGGCATGTCGACTTGAATACTTGACGACAATGGAAAATATTATTTTGCTTGGGTTTTAATTATTATTTAATAAAATTATAATTTGTCTACAGAATGTCACGCCTAATTCCGGCATGGACAAGTGCAGAGGAAAGAGGTAGGATACTTTCTGGGGTCCGAGAGGTGGGGAAAAAGGATAGCAACCAAGGGTGTGAAAATGGCGGCGAAGACTATGTTTGAAGAAGAGTGGCCACATTTGGGGAGAGGCTGGAAGCCATGGTTGCTTCAGAAAACAAGGCCTCACAGAGAGTGCTTGAGAAGGCTGGTCTTCCAAATGAAGGCCTTCTGAAGAAGCACTTCGTGTTGAGAGGCATCACTACTGATTTCGTCACTTCTAGTCTTCTTTCTCATGAAAAGTGTCCACGGAGTGCCTGTTCCCAGGGGGTTGCCCGCCGGAATTCCCCGATCGGAAAACCCCCATTTGATCATCTTTCAGGTAAGGTTTTCTTTTCTGATGCCATCGAATCCTTGTGATTTCAATTAGACTGGGATTTTCCTTTATTCATTTGGTTTTGGGAGGAATCAGGCCGCACTGGTTGTGTTTGAGATTACCATACTGGATTTGCTTCTCTCTTTTTATGGAGCTTGGTTTCGTCTGCACTTCAACTGGTTCGTTTATCATTAAATATTGAGACTGTTAAGAAGCTTCCATGGCAAATGAAAAGAATATTTTTATTGGAAGACAGCAAAAAGGCTATCCATTGGCACAAATAGCAGGAAACAGAAAAAGTCTATCCCAACGGATCACACGAGATTCAAAAAAAAAATGAAAAAAAAATGAGGAATCTTTGTAGTGAAAGAGGAAGGCAGGCACTTTGAGGGGAAGATCAATTCGCCGCCATTGCTGAGACAAACGTGGTGATGAGAAGAGCGAAGAAGATCAGAGAATTTGACGAGGGTGATGAACTTCCGTCCGACGATGCCTCCGGTGTAGTGGGCACAGATTTGGATCCACCCTCTGCTTGATGTCAGACGATAATCCAAATTATACAAGAAATGGAACAGAAGAAATATGAGAGAGGGAGAACAGAGCAATCTCATACCTGAAGGAATTGCGTCTGGCGATTCAGGGGTTCCCGCCGGAGAGTCGGCTGGAGAGTCAGGAGGAGAAGCAGCTGATAGAAATCAAAACGCTTCAAGTTACAGAGTTTTTCTTGTAGATTAAATCATTTTCAGTAAATATTGACGTGCTCACCATTGCATCTAGTAAGGGATGGAGTCTGAACATTGCAGGCGGTGGGTAGGGCCAGAGCCAGAGTTTGGTTAATGTTGAGCCCAAGCGACGAACCGCCGCCATTGAGGACCTGGCATAGGCATTGAGGCTGCGACTGGACGACGCTTGCCAGCTGCGAGCAGCACCCAGAAGATGGGGTCGAAGAGTTTCCGGTAATGTAGTTTAAGCACGGAGACAGACTGATTAACACGCTCGTACAAGACGACGACTGCGAGTCAGCTCCGGCCCAGAGCATCGTCACCATGGCGAAGATCAGAGTCGTCTTCATCATCCTCGATTGCTCCATTGCTGACGTTCTTCCAACTGTTATTGGGATAAAGAGACGAATTGTTTGTGAAGGGCTTGATTTGGTGAAGTTATGGGGAAGGATTTAGGGTTTTTATAGGCATTGTTTGGGATATGCAGATCAACTACTCCTACCCTTCTTTTAACCGTTCTTGCCATGGAAGCTTTAGTTCTTAAAGCTGGAGCAGCCAAATGCTAAACTGGTTGGTTCTGTTGGTGGCCAACTTCTACATCCTCTGACTTTTGCCCCAACATCTATGATTCAAAGAAAGAGGAAGGAGGATAGAGTAGTAGGTCTCAAGATCCAATTTCTACGTCATTCGAAAAATTAAAAGATTCACAAAGTACATTGTGATTAACGTGGGACACTATAATTAGGTGGAGAAATTCTTTTGGAAAAAAAACTACGGACAAAGGAATAAATCTATTATGAAGATCAAAATACAATCGCGAGTTTTGCAACTTTAGTTTACATGAATTTATAGAGAAAACAAAACCCTGAATAAGATCTACAATGCGGGGTCCATAAGCCTGACCCAATAGAATTTGGGTCACACCGAAATATAACACTAGTTATATGACATGAATTGTCGTTTGATCTTCGAACAGGGTTGGGCAAAATCGAACCAAAATCGCGGTTGGAACTAGAATTGGAAATTCGGTATGGTTTTCACTTATGTAGGAATTGTACTTAGTTTTAGACGCAGTAGAATCGTGGGTCACTGTTCGATTCAAGGTTTTACATATCGAAAATCATGAATATCGAACAAGAAAGTGAGTCAAAAATCTAGTTCAAACTCTATCCAAACCCAAAAATAACTCGTAATTCGGCACAAACTCGATCCCAACCCCACAAAAAACTCATTTGGCAAACTAATCACGAGTATCAACGATTTTTTCTCGATCAAATTTGCGATAGTTAGTAAACAAATCTAAGACTAACTCGGTCGAAATTAGCAAAAGAACTTTTAAGACCAATCATGCATAGACACCTTGAGGAAAAGTAGCAAATTGTTAATTGAATTTGTTAAAAGTAGTTGAACTCCATGACCAACCTCAACTTCTCTAACCAAAATCTTTTCTATCTTTATATGCACCTTCAATTCCCTCTTCCAATCCACCACTTTAACTCACTTCTTTCTTTTCGCTCCTAAACTTTCTGAGAACATTCCAATTAGTCATCTTTCCGAAACAAGGATGGATCTTTCCATCTCTTCGCCTCGTCCAATCCGAGCTCTGGCTATGGCTTTAGCGTTCTTCATTATTCCGGTCTATGGTCAGATCAATACCCCATGCAATTCCTCAATGATCACTAGCTTAACTCCTTGTATGAATTTCCTCACAAACAGCACTGCAAATGGCACTTCCCCAACCTCCGACTGTTGTGGATCCCTCCGGTCGCTCACAAGTGGCAGCATGGACTGCTTTTGCCTCGTGGTTACCGGAAACGTTCCCGTGCAATTACCGATCAATCGAACACTCGCCATTTCGCTTCCTCGAGCTTGTAACATGGCAGGTGTCCCTGTCCAATGCAAAGGTAGAATCAGTACAAATGCTCAAATTGTTTTCTCCCTCGGCAATTTCATTTGCTCATATGTTTATCTTTCTCTTCCTCTGCAGCCGTAGCAGCTCCTCTTCCTGCTCCAGGACCTATCTCGTTATCTCCCGAAGGATCGCCATCATCTAGTCCGGAAGGTAGTCTCGATCTTCTCTTACGATGTATATGATTTCTCGGGTCAAGAAAACTTCATATTAACGTCATGAACTTTGATGAATTTCTTTACCAGCTTCTCTGCCTGCTCAACCTGTCACTCCGTCTCAAGCACCAGGCGCAGACAACACATTCCTCACTCCACCCTCTAATTCGGAGGCTCCGACTTCGACCGTTGGGAGCCGTCCGGTTCTGACTCCATCAACTGCAATACCTTCGTACAGCTTCTCAGCATATCTCCTGCTTTTGCCATTAGCCTATGCCCTGTTCAAGACTTACTAGATCTTTGCATTTTCAGGCCCAATTTTTACGTACTTATCAATCATCTTGATTATTCTTTTGGGTGTTCATTATATTGCCATGCTATCTGTTTTTTGGAGTGATCGGAAACCTTATTGTAACACATTTTTCATGTAGTATATTGTATGGATATAACATATCGACTACCATTCAACTATTCGCTTCAATCGAGTTTCAGAGAGAGCGAGAAAAACCAATCAAAAATCGAATCTTGTCTCTAAGAGACAAGATCAAAACATTTCCATGTGCCAGTAGCTCAAGCAAATTTTAACGGCTCCATAATATTATCCATTTTGGATTGAAACTCACACGATTTTTGTCTTAGGGTTAACCCAAAATGTGTTATACTGTGTACGGAGGAGAATCCTACTTATAAATCATGTATTTTCTATTTTACCAAACAATGTAAAATTGTACACCTCTACTGATATGGGTCAGACTAACCTTTCCTGACCTTCATATCGCGAGCTGATTGTACACTTCTACTGATATGGGTCAGACTGACCTTTCTTGACCTTCATATCACGAGCTGCCGCACAAATATTACCCTTCAATACTCCAATGCAGGGCAATTTCTGGACAATGAACAAGTTTGTGAGCTTAGCCTCCATTTTCTCACAAACCCACGAAGAATATGATGATCAGAACCAGCAGAAAAGACCCAAAAAACAAAAAGGTTAAAACTTGGGGAGCTCCAGATAGAATTGACGGGTGAATTGTTCATAAATCCAGAAGATTTAAAACGAGCATCCCTGCAATTCAGCTATGGAAGCTTGCAGCATGTTATGAGAGAAGCTGGCAAAACACAGCCTTTGCATTTATTTATTTATGGAGAGCTAAAGCTCTCTTCCTCTTTTGGTACAAAAGCTTCGACTGCAACTATTCTTTCAGAAACAGACTCTAAACTTAGTTTCTCTCGGCTGTATTTTATATTAAACATTACCTCTGCCAGACTTTCTCATGAACCACAGTTCTTCAGAAGAAGGCAGCAGTGTTCAAAATTGAAGACAGGGGATTACCCTTCCTCTCCTCCTCTCTCCTTTGCCCCCTGCCTCCTCGCTCCGGTCCTTCTGTGAAGAAGGATTCTTTCTGGTTTTTGAATATTTGCTCTGCTTCCCTTCCTTTTACATTGAAAGATATCTCGATCGCTTCTCTCTCTACCTCGTTCATTATGCTGTCTTTCCCTGCAAGGAAGTTCCTCTGGTTGTCCTGTCCGTTGATTCCGAACCCGACCAACCGGAGATTCTGATTCTGCGATGCGATTATGGCCACCGGATGGCCTGCCGGAATGACGAAAACATCGCCGGGTGATAGATTGGCAGTGACCTGATGGAAACGGCCACTTGTTTGCTCTTCCTCCTCTTCTTCTCTTCCCCTGTGTTCTCCTCTTCTGTGAGATTGTCGGCTGCTTGATGCGAGATGAGGGCAAGCCATTTCAACGCGTCCATTTCCTTCCGCTACGAAAAACACAATCGTAGCTCTAGAATTGTAATGAGGAAGGAACATAGCTCCCTGAAAATCACAATCAACCTTAAAATCTTTCCATGATTCTCAAACAAGAACTGAAAATTAAATAATGAAATTCTTGTTTAATTACTTGGTTAATGTCGGAGAAGGTAACGGAGACATCAACGTCTCTGAGCTGCTGGAATTCTTCAGGGTTAGCCTCGTAGAATTTTCCAAACTTGTTAGTGTAAAGAGGGCGTTCGTTCTGGAGACTGATTGGCCCTCTCAATCCCCGGCCGCCTTGCCTCTGAGAAGAAGCATGGCGACTCAAGGCCTTTATGTGTTCTTCAGAGACCCTCACGATTGCTCCTTGTCTCCTACCATGCTGCTTGAAGAATCTCTCCAGCTGATCACTTGGAGTCTGAAACAACACACACATTCACATAATTTCAATGGAAATTGTATGCAACAGCTCAAAAAAAGAAAAAAATATATTAAAAAACTTGCGTTTAGAGCAGCTTCAAGCAAATCGGTGCTGAAAACGTTGTAATATGATTGTGGGTTTTCTCCGCCAGCAACGAAGTAACCCTGTGAAAACAAGAGAAAGGGTCGATTTTTAAACAGATGAAAGTGAGACGAAGAAAAGGAAGGAGAAGATGCCAACTAATTCACCTTAAACTGGCCAGGGTTGTTGACTGGCTGAACCAGCTTTACTACCTGCAGGTCTTCGTTTTGATCATTGTTGATCAAGTAAACTGTAGTACCTGCAGAGATTCTGAAAACGTTTCCACGCTCAAGGTTGTAGGACTCCCTTTTAGCTTCTTTTTTCTCCTGCCACACAAAGGTTATCGTCCCTTTCCCTGAAAATTGTTCGAATCAAGAGTTACCAACCCCAATATATGTAAGAGCTCGATAGAAAAAGATATGGAAAAGAAGCAAATTCACCTTTAACTACATAAACTATGGTCTCTGCATCCAAATGGTGAGGGATAACGAAGGTGTTTGGTCTGGCTTCGAGAATGGCCACCCTGTAGTTCTTTATTCCTCGAAGAAGATCAGATTTCTGGGCAAAATTTTCGAGGACTCTAATCTGACCTTCTTCCGACCTGAACCTTGATTGGAACCTCCCTTCATGAAAGTAGTAAGGATTGTCTGTCTGTTCCTGCTCCCGCTCCTCCTCCTCCTCTCCTTCCCATCTTCTTGGGTTGATCTCTTCATGTCCACGCTCTCTTTGCTGCCTTTTATATTGCTCCTCGCATTGCTGTTGGCACCTTCGCTGCTGGCTCTTTTCATGTTGCCGACATTTGCGGGTGCATTCCTCCAACTGTTTCCTCGGGTCTTCAGCATTTTCGCCTCTTCCTCCTTCCCCTCTCCTTCGCTGTTGTCTTTCGTCTTCTTCCCTTTGCCGCTCACACTTTTGCTCACACTGTGTCTCATGCTCTCTTTCACCTCGCCGTCCTTCTTGCTGACAACGTTGCCTACATTCCTCGTACCGTCTTTCTGGATCTCTCTCAGTTTCTCTACCTCGTCCTTCTCGCTCCGTCCCCTCCCTCTGCTCTCTTTCCCGGCGCTGCAGTTGACAACGCTTCTCGCATGCAAGATACTCATACATGTCCCCCTCATGGCTTTGGCACTGCCTGCTGCAGAGATCGGACTCCTCCCGCTCATAGCAGAGAGCGAGAGGGACAGAGGCGAGAACAACAGAGCATAGGAGTAAGCACAAACTGAGCTTTACTTTCGCACCCATGATTATAGATTTCTTTCCTGATGATTTCCATAGCAAATGAAATCCACTTATTTATAGAAAGCAGATGACACATGCAGATTGCCTAGTGTCCTTGGTGACAAACATGGAGGTGTCCTCTGCATGCAATAGTTAGGACATTGTGCAACAAAAGGACACCATACCCTTAAGTAAGACACTAAAATCAATACGTCGCGGCTCGATCGTGTTTGTCTTTAGGCTCCCAGATACACAATACAAGATAGACACACAATACAGATGTGGGTTTGGTGAGTTTGGACTGGTTAGAGTGTCAGCGGATGTCAAGCTGTCATGGTGGACGAGGCGATCAGCCAGCGTCTGTGGAGGGGTTTAGTTGTGCACGTGTTGATTCGCATGGTAGGGAATCACGTGAGACTAACGAGGTCAATGTCCTCGGACAATACACTACTAGATAGAACTTCATCCTCTCCCTTCTTTCTCTTCTTTTAAGACTGTTTGTCCGAGCTTTCATCCTGCATATTTGGGTTAATCAAGCACTTGAATATTTGACTCCACCATTAACTAATTAGAATTCAGCCTATTATATTAAAGATATATCTAATGACCCAAAGAGATGTTTATTTGGCTAATAACATAACTGCAAAACCTGTGTACTCAATGTCAATGATTTATCTACTAACTAATGCATGTTTTAGTCATCCCTCAAACCATAAGCACCTACCGAGGAGACTAAATTTTACCCATATGCCAAACATTGTTACTTTTGTTATTCATTAATTAGACCAGCTCTTAATGATTAATTTATGCTCGGGGAAGACATCACTACTACAACAACAAAAACTACTTTCAAATATATCTTCAAAATGCAATATTTCAGTCTTTCAAGGATTTCAACCTTGAACAAGAATTGATATCTTGTGCATTACTTTCAAATAATTTTAGGCAACAAGGTAATGAGGTTTTTTTTTTTGTTCTCTAACTAAACTCATAAAAAACTTTACCTAAAATTATCTTGCATTGAATACCTATATACAATAAATTCACCCAATCCTAGTTTGACAGGCCTTGACTTGAACTTTTTGTCCAGGCTCTGGACGACCCGGAACACAAATGATGATCCAAGGTATGGTCCATCAATCTTCAAATTGGGGTTGCGACCCCAACATCATGAGTCGCAACCCGACATCTTAAGCCATAATCTCAACATCTCAAGTCATGACTTCAATATCTTTATTCTCAACCTCAATTGTATTTTGTTAAAAAAATAAGATAATTTCTTTGGCTCGGAGATGCCAAACTACTCGGGTCGCAATGCTAGTTGTATAATGGTTGGCTCAAGGTCTGGCCTACAGACCGATCTTTGTATCAGTCTTGGACCGATCCTTTAGATAAATCCTACAGAGGTCCAAGTCTAGTATAAGGTTGGGTCAAACGTGTGGTGTTCGCGTGATTAACAATCTAACAATGATAAACTAAGAATCAAAGAAAACAAGAATCAACACAGACGTTTTACATGGTTCGGACCTCAATGTCCTCCATCCACGGATGAAGTCACTGAACTTTATTGTGATCACCAAGTAACAAGAACAGAATACATCCAGACTTAGAATGAAACTCTATTAAAGAAATAGAGAATACAGATTACACAAGAAAACTCATCTTCTAAACCGTCTTCTCCAATCGTGACAGTAGCACCCTGTTCGCCTTTGTATTCCTCCACCTAAACAGAGTGAATCGCACCTTTCGAAAAATCACACCCAAAACCATCCAAGTCTGAGACTTTATATCTAGCCCATTTCACCATCTCTAATTGAATTTACCCAATCAGATAAAAAATGGCCAACGACAATAACTGTCATTAAGTCACTGTAAATAGAAGTCACTCTGTTCACATTTCTCCACCTTGACAAAGATTTATAGTAACCAGTTCAGCGACCATATCATCATTTACTGCTACTAATCATTCTGTAACATTCACTAAGTTCAAGCAATGTTTGAACTTAGCCACATGTAACACCTTCGTGAAAATGTCAGCGGGATTGTCCTCTGTGTCAACTTTCTGTACATTAATCTTTCCAAGAGAAATAACTTCTCTTATAAAATGATACTTAACGTCAATATGCTTGGTTCTGTCATGGAAACTCGGATTCTTCATTAGATGGATAGCGCTTTGGTTGTCACAGTATACAGTTATGTCGGACACATCAATGTTTAGATCTCCAACTAAACCTTTTAACCAAAGTGCCTCCTTAATCCCTTTACATGCAAATAGGTACTCTGATTCAGTAGTGCATAGAGCAACTACTTTCTGTAAACAAGCCTTCCAACATACTGCACCACCATACATTGTGAAGATATAAACAGAAATTGATTTCTTTGAATCAATACATCCTGCAAAATCAGCGTCAACATATCTTGCTATTATGTTGTTACTGGATTTTTGTCTTCCCAGCGTTAATGCTACATCAAGAGACCCTGAAATGTATCTCATAATCCATTTCAGAGCATGCCAATGTATTTTTCCTGGATTTGACATAAATCTGCTAGCTATACTCACTGCATATGCAAGATCTGGCCTTGTACAGATCATTGCATACATGATACTCCCCAACGGATTTGAGTATGGAATTTTCTTCATCCATGACTTCTCTTGTTCATCACCTGGAGACTGATTATGACTTAGCTTAAAATGTGCCCCCAGTGGAGTTCATACAGGCTTGAGGTTACACAGATCAAATCTTCTCAAGACCTTCTGGAGATAGTGCTTCTGTGACAACTTAATAGAGTTCAGATTTCGGTTTTGTTGAATGTCTATCCCGAGAATTCGTTTGACATTTCCCATATCCTTCATGTCAAATTCCCTTCCTAACTCAGACTTTAATTTTGATATTGCAGACTTATTCTGCCTTGCAATAAGGATGTCATCAACGTATAATAGAATGTAAATTAAGTCTACTGTACCTTCACCTCGCTTGTATACACAGTGATCATAGGAATTTTTGACAAAACCAATGTTTGACATGAAGGAGTCGAACCGCTTGTTCCATTGACGAGGAGATTGCTTAAGTCCACAGAGAGACTTCTGCAACAAACACACTTTCGAAGGATCTTTGGAGTTGAATCCTTCTGGTTGGCTCAAGTAAATTGTCTCCTCTAGATTTCCATGTAAGAATGTTGTTCTTACATCCATTTGCTCTAATTTCAAGTCCTGAACTGCAACTAAAGACAGAAGAACTCTGATAGAGGTCTGCTTCACGACAGGTGAGAAGATTTCATTGAAATCAACCCCCTTTTTCTACAAGAAACCTTGTGCTACCAATCTTGCTTTATATTTTGGTTTCTCAGAAGGATCTGTTCCATCCTTAAGCTTGTATATCCATTTACTGCCTATAATTTTCTGTGATGGAGGTCTGTCCACCAATGTCCACATTTTATTTCTGATTAAAGAGTCCATTTCATCCTGCATGGCCTGTTTCCACATATCTGCATCAGCCCTTTGCATAGCTTCACTATATGACAGTGGCTCGGTATGATTCAAGTCTATAGACACGAGCAGTGCATAAGCAATAATGTCTGCATAACCTAATCTTTGAACTGGTTTGATTACCTTCCTCGACCTGTCTCTTGTCAGTTGATAATCAAATTGTTCTTCACCAGATTGTTCTTCCTCGTCTGGTTGTCTGTCATTTTCCACAGGTTGTGTTTGATGAGATGAGTCATGGTCTGTGTCTTGATCCAGCTCCACCCCAAGATTTGTAACAAGGTTTCTAAGTAGCCTTCTCTTCATTGGTTTTACTTTCAACAGATTTCAAAGGAAACAAATTTTCATTAAACACTACATCTCGGCTAATCATAACTTTTTGTTCTCCTGGTTCAATACACCACAGTCTATATCCTTTTACACCTTCTAGATATCCAAGGAAGATGCACCTTTTAGACCTTGGTTGGAGTTTGTCCTGCTTGCAGTGTGCATATGCAGCACACCCAAATGTTCGCAGGACACTATAATCTGCAGAGTACTTATGCCACACTTGAAAAGGTGTTCTAAACTCCAATGCTGCTGATGGACAAAGGTTGATAAGATAGCATGCAGTTTTTACAGCTTCTGCCCAGAAGGATCGAGGCATTCCAGCTGTGAGAAGCATGCCTCTAACCCTCTCTAGTATAGTTTGGTTCATTCTCTCGGCAAGGCCATTCTGTTGCGGAGTATAAGTGACAGTCCGATGTCTGATGATTCCTTCAAATTGACAGAAATCATTAAATTGTTTTGAGCAGTATTCCATTCCGTTATCAGTCCTTAATTTCTTTACTTTTTTGCCTGTCTGATTTTTTATCATTATCTTCCATAGCCTAAATGTGTCAAAGACTTGATCTTTGGTTTTAAGACAATACACCCACACTCTCCTAGTGTAATCATCGATAACAGTCATGAAATAATGAGCACCTCCTTTGTAGGAAACTTTCTCAGGCCCCCATACATCAGAATGGATGTATTCCAGCACCCCATGTGTCTTCTGTGCTGATCTCTTGAATTTGACCCGATTGCTTTTTGCCAGAATGCAAGTCTCACAGAACTTCAAATCTGTAAAGGAGTATCCAGGTAATACCTTCTCCTTGTGCAGTTCCTGGAGACCTCTGCTACTAACATGTCCTAATCGGTGGTGCCATAATTCAGGGTCACCGAAGTTCAGTTGAGAAACATTTGATGATTCTCCACTCACTGTCTTACCTTGAAGGACATACAACCCATTATGTAAGTGTCCCTTCATTACAGTGAGAATACCCTTCTGAATTTTCATTGAACCATTTTCAATGCGGACACTACATCCAGACTTATCCAACGTGCCTATGGATAATAGGTTCCTTTTTAGATTTGGAACAAAATGAACACTGTTTATAGTTCTGATGCACCCATCATGCATCAGAATTTGCAAATATCCTTCACCTTCTACTTGGCAGGCTTGATTATTCCCTAAGAGAACCTGACCTCCGTTGGATTTACAGAATCCATGCAGCCACTCTCTTTTAGGTGTCATATGAGCATCCTGAATCAAGCACCCAGGCTTCATTTGAGTGGGACATAGATGCAACTAACACTTCTGAATATTCATACCCATCAAAAGCAATTCCAGCATCCCCTTTTTCCCCTTTCTTCTCATTTAATCTCCTCTTCCTTTCATAGCAATCCTTTTTATAGTGCCCCTCCTTGTGACAAAAGAAGCACCTTCTGCCACTCTTAGACTTAGAGCGTAACCTGCCTTTCTGGCCCTTATGGTCCCTTTGCTGTGATCGACCTCGCACTGATAATCCTTCACCGTCCGAATTGTCTTTTGCTTCTGTTCTTTTCTGTAACTCTTTGGAGTTGAGGGCAGCCTTTACTTCGGACATTGTTAGGGTTTGCTTACCGTAGAGCATCGTGTCAACAAAGTGTTCATACACTTTAGGCAGAAAGCTGAGAAGAATAATGCCCTGATCTTCCTCTTCAATCTTGACTCCAATACTGGACAGATCCAACAGTATTTTATTGAAGTCGTCTAGGTGTTTTCTCATATCTTTCGAGTCTTCCATAGCAAGAGTGTACAATTTCTTCTTGAGATACAATCGGTTAGCTAACGAACGCTTCATATACAATCCCTCCAGTTTCTTCCGTACAGACATGGCCAGTGGTTCTTCAGTGACCTCCCTTAGCACCTCATCGCCCAGACTTAACAAGATGGCACTGTGTGCTTTAGATTCTATATCATCTGCTTTAATCTGATCAGCTTTTTTGAGGACTCTCATGGCGTCCTCATTAATTGCTTGTGCTAATCCTTGATGCACTAGTAATGCCTTCATCTTTATCCTCCACAGGCTGAAGTCATTATCGCCCGTGAATTTGTCTACCTCGAATTTCGCCATCGGTAAAGACACAATCTTTAATCACCTTTCTTGATCCACACTCACCGCACCAATTGTGGTGTTCGCGTGATTAACAATCTAACAGCGATAAACTAAGAATCAAAGAAAACAAGAATCAACACAGACGTTTTACGTGGTTTGGACCTCAATGTCCTACATCCACGGATGAAATCGCTGAACTTTATTATGATCACCAAGTAACAAGAACAGAATACATCCAGACTTAGAATGAAACTCTATTAAAGAAACAGAGAATACAGATTACACAAGAAAACTCATCTTCTAAACCGTTTTCTCCAATCGTGAACAGTAGCACCTTGTTCGCCTCTGTATTCCTCCACCTGAACAGAGTGAATCGCACCTTTGGAAAAATCACACCCAAAACCATCCAAGTCTGAGACTTTATATCTGGCCTATTTCACCATCTCTAATGAAATTTACCCAATCAGATAAAAAATGGCCAACGACAATAACTGTCATTAAGTCACTGTAAATCGAAGTCACTGTTCACAAAACGTCTGAACCTATTATTAAGATAATAAAAGTCCGACTAAAGATCAGACCAGATTAGGTTAGGCATGGACTAACCCGCCCATATTGAGACAGATAATGAGGCTGCCAGTAAAGTATGATTTGCTAATTTCTAGAAGAACAAAAAAATATAAAGATTTAGTAGCATTTTTCAATCCTTGAACTCTGATTTGTTTGGAATCTACTGAATGATGGAACTTAAATCAAACCCTACAAGCCAATAGAAAATTACACTCATGAACCATATATCTCATTAAAAATGTTGACGGCCTAAACCCAATTGGAAATCCTATTTCTTTTTCAGTTAAGTTCCCAACCCCAACAGGTTCAGTTTCAGTTCATCTAAAAAAAATGATTTTTTTAACCGGTTATGTTTTATTAGAGGCGAAAACCAACCTAAATTGAACCCAACGGAACCTGGTACATAGCCTTATCATTGTTTCTAGATCCTTATGATAGGCTTTATTAGTATGCTGGGAGACTGGAATGTTATGGGGAAAGGTCGGAAAAGGTAGGAGTTGGATGGGAAATTGTTAGAGGGTGGTTGTTTTACGTGGTAGTAGAAGGGAGGGGAGCATTCTTGTACTAGTTTTCAGGACCAGAGATCGGACCTGTGGTGCTTGTTCTCTTGTTTTCTCCATTTCTCTGTGTTTTTATCATCACCCTACGTGGAAAGAAGAAGGGTTCACCTTTTCAACTCGTCCAGCCAATGAAGTAAACATGGCCTCAATTGATAGAAATCTGCCATGTTTATTCACAAAAAGATCAAGGACACGTGCTAGTAATAATCTATGAATGTCAACAAAGCAAAGATAAAGAAAAGAAATTTTCAGCTAATGTGAAGTTCTTTTTGTTTTGGAATTCTATAGCCTTTGTGGTGCTTGACACTGTTAGAGATCGAACGATAATGAGAAAAAAGAAAATAGGATGTGAAACACCAAATTTATGTAGAAAAACGCTTTTGGGAAAAAATTACAGGTAGAAGAATAAATTTACTATGAATATCGAAATACAACAGGAAGTTTTGCGACTCTATCTTACATGAATTTATAAAGAAAACATAACCTTAAATGTAATCTACAATGTGAGTTCACCAGCCTAACCCAATAGAATTCGGGTCACACAGAACTCTAACAAACAAACATAATGGGAACTAAAGCTAAAGACTCATTAGGATGATATCGACGAAGCAAACTAAAACTTAAGAAATAAGCTCCAAGTCTCCAACTTCCCTAGAAGTGGAGGCCGAAGGCTTTTATAACAATCTATTCATGTCTATCTGATCATTTTAAAACCCAAAAAGAGAGAGAGAGAGAGAGAGAGAGAGTTTGAACTCACTCACTTCTTACGGTTGAAGACGTTGACTAAAATTTCATAGCTTTTTACCAGCACTTTAACTATCTTTTAAGCATTTGACCTGCCTTGAGTTCCAAGCCCGTCCCTGCGAGCTGCTCTTTGCAGTGAATTTTGCTGTGGCATTTAGTTCTTTAGCTACTTCTTTGTTGAAACCGTCCCAAGACATCCATTCTTCTCTGCAGTCAGGAGCGCAAAAGGCACCGAAGCAGCTGCACCATTAAAGTTTCATGTTGTACGCTATTCAGCATAAATGAACTTCATTTTTAAAATAATCGTACTTTTATGAAACATAAGATGAACAGGGGAGATCAATCAGGAAACAGATAGAGACAAAAAAAAATTGCCTGAATTGCATTAAATACGACTTCTATGTCCATTTTCTAAAGTTCGATCTTAGTTTGGACCAAATAATGTCAAACCCATCGTGTTGTTTTGCTACAAATCAACTACATTCGATGAAAATAGGGGCATAGAGATACAAAAATTGGTCTATACGGAACCATGATACCCAGAAAACATAATGCCAATAGAACCAAACACAAACTTGAATGAAAACTTTGCGCAAATAATAAAAATGAGGAAAAAGGTGAACAACCACTACTAAAATATCAGAAATTCTCATCTCATTTTAGAACCATCCAATTAAGAGGTGGGGAAATAAAAGGAAATGAAAGAACGACGAATATAGGACTGAAGAGAAGATGAAAACTTACCCATACATGAAATAATCATCCTTCTCATTGAATCATTTCTTGACAGGCCTTGAGAATCTCTTAGAACCGACGTTTATTTCTCACCTCGTGGTCGGTGCACAACTCCCAGTCACGATTTCTTCGCGATTAAGTACCTGAGCTCTTTTCAAATAAGCAATTGAAGCCCCAAAACCTGATCAGCCATTCGATCGGCTTTACCTCGTTGAGCAAATCGACCTCCTTTTCGCTCAACCATCGATAAATGCGCGAACGTTTCACCGTCATTTCCACCACTGGGAACTGATTCGGCAGCCTCTGAAAACCTTATTTCATATCTTCCAACTTGCTTTTTCAAAAAGAACAACCGGATTTCGAAGACTTGTTGATCAATTTGGAATGAGGATCAGATGAATAAGGAAACGCGGTGGGAAAATACTTGAACATTAACAAAGAAATGAGAGAGAGGTTTTGGGGATTGACGAAGAAGGTTGCGGAAAATTAAGGGTTTTTCAGACAAATCTGTTTGGCGCCTAAAATGAACGGCTGTGATCGGATGAACTCAAATAACCGAAAACATTTTAACGACGTCGTTTGATGAAAACTTTTAATTATTTTTAAAACAATTCAAAAATATATAATTAAAAACTATTACAATTAATTATACATGTATATTAATTCAAATTGTTATAATTAATTTATCAAATATTAAATTACGTGAGTTATCTTTAAATACTTTTACTAGTTTAAATTTTACAAATTTCTTCATATTTTCACTCCGGCTTCACACTTTTAAAATCCCGTTTGTACCAGTTTCCAACGATGCAATTACGATTAATTTCCTTCAGTCGTTTTTTCTGAGTATATCGCTGAGATGGATAAACTCAGGCTTGCTTAACACGTGCTGCATATTGGACTAGTGCTTACTCGGTATGTCCTGCTTAGTATGGTGCAACACAAGAGAGTTCGCTTATACTAGACTATCCAAAGCATAGAAAAAATAATAATTTACGTTAATTTTTATTCTTAGTATTCTCAAAACCATAGCCGTTATGTAACATTTGTGAATCTACGAATTAACTTTATAAATTGATGTTATCTGATCCCTTAAAGTTTAAAACGTTAGCAACGAACATTTTCACTGTTTAGAGTTTGTTAAATGGCCTTACTTTTCGAAATAAAAGGCAAATATCTTTTGCGAAAATAATATTTTCTGCAACAGCAACGTGTCTTGTACTGCAAAAAATTAATCTTAATCCAAATACACGTGACCGCAGAAGCGTTGGTGTCCAGGAAAGCATTGATATCCTTCATTTATCGAACTTTCTACCGTTGAAAGTATTTGTTATACATTAAGAACAATCAACTACAGCAAGACTGCAAAAGAGAAAGAAAGAAAAACAGAAGAACTTTCATATTTTATTGATGGATTTTCGGCCATGATTTCTTCTCGCATTTAAAACAAAAAGCAAAGCACTCCAATCATCATTGCTCATCTGATCATCTTCCACTTTCAATTCAGCAAAATCAATAAACAAAGAATCTTGCTTTATCCACTTGTCCACCTCCGATTGCGCAGTCCAATCCTGCAAAAATGGAAAGCCTCCATGATCAGTCTCAAAAGTACAGAACTAATCACTCCTTTCGAACTAGTGTGGTGTGATGGAACCTTACAAAAATGCAGATCTGAGAAAGCAAGGCTGTGACTTTTGCAGAAAGCTGAGAGTTCTTCAATGGGGAGACAGATACTGGGCTGTACAGAAAGTCAGCCAACATGATATTATTGTCCTCGGCAGAATGAGTTGGAGAAGAATAAAGAACTGATCACTGGCGGAGGAAAAAAGTTTGAACAAAATTAAAAAAAATAAAACCTTGTGTTCTTGATCGACTGTAATGTCGCTGTCGCAGCAGAAGTGTGAATTATTCAGAATGATTCCAGCCTCTCCACCTGGGGACCATAATTGAAGCAAAACCCTTTTTTCAGACTGGTTTCTGGGCAGTTCTCGATCTAGAAAAACTATCAATTAGCTTACCTTGAGCTTCTTTAATGGAGGGTTTTCAATTCTAGCTGATTTAACAGCCGGAAGGAGTTCTCCGGCGAGAACAGGTCTCTGAGTCGATAAAACCCAGATCAGTTTTTGATCGAAAAAACTAGATTAATGGCGGAAAATGAAATCATGTGGAAAGCGAAAAAGAGAGAAATACTTGATTTTGAGTTATCTCCAATGGATTATTATTCAGAAGAAGTTCAGTTCAGTATATCCATGTGAATATGGAAGTAGCTCGTCCACCTCAACCCGGGAACTAGAATAACTCGTCGTTTTCTTCAATCTGCCGCGGTTTGACTCGACCTCGGCCCAAAATAATCCGTAGACAGGTCGGTGGTCGGAAAACCTCGACTCTCCACGGACGTAGGATAACTGATGGAGTCCTTCCCCGTGCCACAAAATCCGATCGCACCTTTGCATAAAAAACGATCGATATTAGATAAGTGAATTCTCTGCAAAGTTTTTCGAAGATTTTTTATTTTTCTTCCAAAATTCGTGCTTACTTTTCTGAATGGTGAAAAAAAGAAATCTTACCATGCAGGCGTGCGGCGTTTTTCTTTCGGAAACATGTCATCTCCGCAATATCGGTCTGAATTAGTCGAATACTTATACGTGGGGGGGAAATAAATCTTCCCCTCGTTCCACCCGACAAAGACTCTTCGGCGTTTCTGTTCGATTCGAAGCTGAAAATGAAACAATTCGACTTAGATCGGAACCTTATTTATTGCTAGCTATAGAGTTAAAATCATGAGACGGATTTTCGGGCATGCCTGGTCGTTTTCCAGTAATGCCCTCCAATTTTGCATCTCGACAAGCGCCTTGGCCGAGCGATACGAGAGGGCGATTCGGTAATTTAAATCTCCAAGCCAAATCACCCGACTGTTACAAGACCGAGCAGAATTAGAAACTAGGATAACATCGAAATGCAGTACGATTGCGATAAAAATGTTCCTTACTCGTGCTCGAGGATCGTTTTAGGGGAAGTGTCGTCACCCGAGCCGTGAACTCGAGGAAACCTCGTTTTCTTCAGTATCTCCATCACATCGGAGTTTCTTCGTAGCTCATCGCCTTCTTTCTGTCCCGAGGTCAAGTGAGTGCAGATGAAGCAAAAGCTCGTTTGATGCAAAGACATGCTGATTGAAATCGACCCCTGAAATCGAAGCATAATATTTGTCCGTTTTAAGCGAAAAGATACGTTTTAAAGCCGTGAAATTAAACAAAAATTCGAAATGATACCTTATTTCCGAGGTAACCCATCAATCCTCGACCGACACACGATACTTTCATGTTTCGAATGTGACCTGTCAGCTCACTCCTGACCCAAACTGTGAGAAATATACCAACCATTTGCTTACTTGCAGCCAAGCAATATCTCGAATGGCCCGGGATTCGATATCCATCTTCGTTCGAACCATATAATCCGTATGACGTTGGCGAGAATAAAACCGTGCTAGGCGAGTCAGCAGGGCCATTATCGTCATCAGACGAACCCCATCGAGAATAATCACTCGGCCTGGAATAGTCGCTCGGCCTGCAATAGTCACTCGGCCTGGAATAGTCGCTCGGCCGGCAATAGTCACTCGGCCTGGAATAATCGCTCGGCCTGTGCCCAAAGATCACACGATCACACACACTAAATCTTCGATCAAGCCGTGGTTGTGGGATCGAAGGGTCATTATCCAATCTCCAACTATTAGTGGTCTGAAACGATCGACGGTGGAAGAAGGACGAATTCTTCTGCCCCGATGATCCCTCGAAATCGGCATTTATTTCCACAACTGGTTTAGGAATCGGAGAGGGCGTGTAGTATCCATTACACCCACTCGATCCGGGAATGTTATTTAGAGTCTTTCGAATGAGAGCCAGCCATTTTTTCGCAGGGCCATTGTCTTCTGCACCGAGTACATTACCAGCATTCAACGGAACAATCTCTTGAAACCTGAAAACACGAAACAAAAACATTAACTTTCGAAAATATTTCGATTTCTAGAGAGAGAAGGAACGATATCAAACCCGAGAACGTATATGTCGGCCGGAGGTGAAGTATGAAGCCAATCTTCGAGATTTAGTTTACCAGTTGGGGATCTTCCAGCCACATTCCAGGTAGCAACAAAAATACTGAACCAGAGGAAGAAATATGATTGAATTAGACTGGAAAAAAAAAAGGAAGGAAGAAGGTAAGAGAAGAAGATGATCCTTCTATACCTATGGTTCTGCACATCTATGACACGAGGGTGGTCGAGATTCATTCTCCCTCGACGGACCTGCTCTGAGTTATTGCAGAATTTCTCTGTAAAAATAAATGATTATTAGAGAAAAACAAAATCTCCAGAAGAAATGAAGGTTTAGAAATGGCGGTTTTTGAAGATAACTAAACCTGTTTTGCTTTTTTTGATTGTGGAAGGTTCTCTCTCCGAGAAGCTAGTCCGATATTCTGCTTCGCCTCCTGGAAGAAGAAAACGCCATTAACGAATAAATCCTGCATTAGGACAAAAGAAAAAGCTACTGGTCTTTGAAACAAGACAGAAGTCAGAGGTGGGATCTGAAGGAACAAGACAAAGTTTTTGTTATACTGTATCTGCATGATCCAGAACAGAGACAAAGTTACCAACTTTTCTTGGTTTCGTCGCGGAGAAAACACAGTCAGAAAATAGAAAACCAGTCAAAGATCTGGAACTCGAGGGAATTAATTCCCAGAAATTTGGAAAACCCTACTTCACTACGACCGAAAAGTGCTGTCTTTCGAGAGAATTAAAGGTCTCGACAACGAAATTCTTAGAAGATGAACCTGAGAAAATACCCAATTGAAGAAGAAACGAAAAACCCACCTCCATAGACTTCGTCTGCGTGGAAATCGTCGCTTTTGCTCTTGATATTGAACCACTTCCTAACCATTTTCTTAGACCAAGAGAGCTGCAGAAAACAAATAGGAAAAATCAGCTTCAAATTTTCCAGAAGAAAAAGGGGAAAAACAAAGACAGTTCCCTAAAATTAGGATTCCTGCAGAAGAAAATGAAGAACCTTGCTTTTCTTCGAATTTTCAACTCTCATTGTTTCCTTCCTACTTCATACAGATTTCCAGCTCTATCTTCTACCTCTGAACGCCAGGACTTCCAGACCAGCTCGCTCCGTTTTGGGTCTCCAAGCAAGAATTCAAAACTCTCAGATTCGCCGAGAAATGAACTCTGAGTCGGTATAAACTAAAGTTTCTCGCTTCCTTCCGGAGTTTTCTTCCAGACCCAATGAATCAAAACCAGGAAATGTGAAACCAAAACTTCGACCACAAGTAGAAGAAGAGAATGAAGGACAAGACAAGTGAGATTCTCAAGTAAAAGAAGGCAATGCAGCCGATAAAGAAAGAGAAAATGTAGAGAGGGAAATGTCGTCCAACTTCCCTTTTTCTCCTTTGATACAGAGCGGCCTCGGGCCTCGTTCCCAGTAATCACAGCAAAGTATCGAATTTGAACAACATAAAGTAGAGAGAGAGAGAAGCGAGAGAGGAGACTGTCTCTTTTTTTGGTTTTTCTAATAAATTAAATGAAAATTTTAATATTGTAGCAACTCCCACGTGAAAGCCATGAATAACTCAGGTGTAAGTTTGATTCATATTATTAAAAGTGTATAATCTTATATTATTTATGAGAGTTAAAAATATATTATTTATAAGTAGAGTTTTTTTTTTCTACCTAATACAATATATTTTTGGCTAACCCAAATAACAAAACTATTCTGTTTTCAGCCCATAGCAGATAATATTGTACTGGGAGCACTGAGAGGTATTACAAATGATATCAGAGCGAAATCTCAACCGTGTGGCCGAGGAGGACATTGGGTCTCCAAGGAAATGAGATTGTGGCAGTCCACCTTGTGAATACCAGAAATGACTTAAATGTGGGTTCGGTCCATATCAGTGGAGATACACAATCTCACGTCGCTTAGAAGAATAGAAAATATATAGTTTATAAGTAAAGCTATCCTCTCTACCTAGTACAACATATTTTAAGGTAACACTAATAACAAAATTGTGTGGCCTTCAGAACAAAAAAGATAATATTATACTAGAAGTGCCAAAAAAAATTACAAGTATACAATTGGCTTGTTTAGAATAAATTAACAAAAAATTTCATACAGGTGACAAATGAAAAGTAAAATTCTGTTGGTAAAAAAATAATACTAATTTATAATTTAAAATTTAAATTGTATTTTACTTATTTTTATATTTTAATATTAAATAATGTAACAATTATATTTTAATCTAAATTAATAATTAAATAACACATAAATATTAGGAGATTATTATAACGTGTAAAATTAATGGACGGTGCAGATTTTACGACCAAACATCTCCGGCAAAGCGGACATCTTGCTCAGCTTTAACTAACGGTGGGGAGGAAAAAAGGGAGCCCCCATCGGTCAGCAAAGTAAAAGGAAGAAATCAGAGAAATCACAGCGTTGTACTCTGCTCTGTCTTCTTCGGCTTCTTCGTCTTCCTCTTCGTCTTCGTCTTCTTTCTTTATTGAATTAGGGTCTACCCCTCAAAGCAAAAGCAGTAAGAGAGATTAGAGAACTGTGTCTTCTTCTCTCCGTTTATCTTTCCTTTTTTTTCTTTTTGTGGCAAAGAATGTTTGCAGAAGAAGCAACAGCTCATTCCCACCGGTTAAAAATTTGATCTTTTCTTGGGTTTTTAATCCCCGCCATTTCTTGATTCTTCCTCGTTAAAAAAAGCTGCCAAACAGTTGCATCGTATTTAATTCTCAGCCAAAAAAAAAAAGCTTCGTCTTAATAAATATGGAGGAAAAGAGCAGTTTTTAGAGCCTCGTGCTTGTTTGACTGTTGAAAGCTCCAGAGATTCGGCTAATTTAGGACGAGGGTGAAAGAATTTCTGGCTTTACAACTTGAGTTTTGAACTTTTATCAATTATTTAAACCTTAGTATAATATTATTTCTTTCGATCCAAACCCATATCATTTTATCATTTTATCAAGAGATTGTACGTCCGATACCCGTATTTAAGGTCATGGTTAATACTCTAAAATTGATGTTTCTAGAAGCAGAACACAAGTCCCTAGTCCTGGTACGAGGGTAGGATGACCTAAATTTAGATCTTGAAGAGCCTCCTACTTCCTGCTTCCTAGTCCTAACTTTTGAGGCTTCAATCTACCAAAAAATAGGGTGTTTTTTTGCAGCCCTCCAAGGCCAGGCCATGTTTTTGGTGTTCTTCTTTGGCGTTTTCCCAGTCTTCATCATTGCCGTGGCTTAAAATAGTTTGATAATCTGCTATGATTTGAAGGACAAAACTTAGTGATCTGACGGCGGGAAAACTGCAAGTTGGGTTTCCATAAAAAGTCATCAATCTTATTCGGCCGCTTTGTCCCAATCGGAGACGATTAACTAACCCTTGTTTTGGTGTCTTCTTATATTTTAATCATTGTCTCACCAATTTGTGGGGAAGATTTCATTTTGATCTTAAAAGTTGGTAACCAGTCATTTGTGTCTTTGTTTTTCTCGGGTGTTGTCTAGCTGGACAAAGGGTACATGTAATGTTATTCGGTGTTCTTACTACAGTATTATTCGCTTTGGGTCGAGACCTGCGTGATTTTATTATTAGAATTAGTTTAAAACGCGTTGTATTAGATAAAGAAGGGAATCCTACTACTATAAACCATGCATTTTCTACTCTCCAAAGCGATGTGGGATTGTGTACCCCCACTGGTATAGGTCGAACCTACACCTAGGCATTTTCTAGTCCTCACAGGGCGAGCTGCCACAATACAATCTCGAGTTTTAAGATTTCAAACCATAACTAGAACTAATAGAATTATGATTCGGTTCTGAAAAATTTTTCTAAATAAAATATATAAATTTAACCTTGAATCTAGTCGAATTTTGTTGGATTTGGAGAAAGATAGCAACCAAAATCATGAACCAAACCACTATTTTACTATATTAAGAATTGATTACAATTCATATAAAGTTGGGAATCTAACTACACTAGAACCAAACTGACCGTTTTGGTTCGAACCATTGTTCCAACTTGGTTCTGTCCATTCTTACTATATCATTAGATCTTATTA
Organism: Begonia loranthoides; assembly: GCA_022433065.1. Lineage (NCBI taxonomy): Eukaryota > Viridiplantae > Streptophyta > Magnoliopsida > Cucurbitales > Begoniaceae > Begonia > Begonia loranthoides. Next base: position 2,820,263 of record CM039474.1, read on the forward strand.
TGGCAGCTCGTCCTGTGAAAGTCAGGACAGACCCAAGTGTGGATTCAACCCATATCAAGGGGACACAATCATACATTGCTTAGGATAATAGAAAATGCATGGTTTATAAGTAGGATTTCCCTTTCTACTTAGTACAATGCATTTTTTTGCTAATCACAAGAACAAAATCGTGCGGACTTCAGCCCAAAGCAAATAATATTATACTGAGAGCACGAAAAAATTAACAGTATCCTGTTATGCGATATTTGAAAATCATCGTCAATACTTTGGTGTAGGTCCAGAATAATCCTCATAACCACTATGGAAAATCTATTTGAATTATGCTCCATTTTCCCATTTTCATGCACCATCTCTCACCAAGTGGCAAGTGCTATTTCACATGACAAGTCAATGTTTAGTTTAATTCAACCAAAGAATGATGAAAAATGGAAGTTGGGTCATCTCACTTTTCCAAACCCATGTACATAAACAAATTTCTCCGTCTTTTCCTTTTTTGTTTTTTTTACCCGTATCGACTAATTTCACAAGACGTGCGCCTGCAGATGCGTTTACAACGAAGCTTTAGAGAAAGAAGCGCAATCAAATGGACAATTCTCCGAGAATTGGAGAAGATGCAAAGAACATAAAGAAAATTTGATGGAAGAACTTGATCAAACTTTTGCTTTTACGTTTCCCAAATCAAAACCCATTGTGTGTCTTTTTTGAAAGGGTGAGAGACAGATGCAGTCAAAGGTAGAGACGGCAGTTTGATGCCTGCTTTGAGACCACCAATCCCATTTTCCCTTCCTTTTCTCTCCTTAAATTCTGTTTGTTTCTCGGGCACTCTTTTGTGGGACCCTCTCTTTTTTGTTTTTTTGTTTTGTTTTGTATTTAAATAAATATTTCGATAAATTTATTCGACTAAACCAAACCGTTGCGTAGGGGTGTTTAAAACCAAACCGAACCGATAAATCGAACCGAAATAGATAAAAAAATCAAAACTGAATAAGGTTTTTTCTATTAAAAAAACCGAATAAGGTTCTCTTTTGTAAAAACCGAGTGTTTTGGTTCGGTTATCGGTTTTAGTTTTTCAAAACCGAAAAATCGAAACCGAACCGCATAAATACGTTTATAGTGTTTTTTTGTTTTTGAAGTTCCATATTCGGTCATTCGTGCCTCAACCTCTGAAGTGATTTTAGCTCCAAAAGACCTAATAACTATTTTTTGGACAAAATTTTGTTTTGAAAAGAGAAGAGGAAGAATAATTTTGTTGTTATTAATTATGTTTTTATAATTTTTATACAATTTTTATTATAATATTTGAAAAAAAAATTAATAAAGAAAAAACCGAAACCGGAACCAAGATTTTAAAACCGAAACCGACTCGGTTCTGATTTTTCTAAAACCGATTCTGGTTTTGTAATTTTAAAACCGAAACCGACTAGTTTGGTTTGATTTCACATCAAAATAGAACCGAACCGAACCGTGAACACCCCTACCGTTGCGTCCTTAATCGATAAATAACGTATTATAATATTGGATAAACTATAATTTAGATTCTAACTTTTGAAGTCATTTACGTAATAGACTTAAATTTTTTTGTCCAGTTAATATAACTTATAATTTTTAGCTGTCACCAATTTGAATTTTGTCCTCAATTTGTCCGTCAAATCTAAATATTTTTATTGGATTTTACGTGTAAAAATAAATAAATACTATGATTTCGTACAATTTCTTGAAAATTAACTTATTATTATCGAGCATCATGTGAAAATATTTTGAAATCAACTGGGTAATTTTCAAAAACAATTTTGCATACATATCTCTCAAGTATTACTTTATATTTTTTTCGCAAACGCAAAATAAAAAGGGTAATTATCAATATTAATTATGAAGTATAATGTTCTTTTTAACTTACACCTTGAACTTTTATTTTTATTATCTAACTCCTCAAAGTTTGATGTGTTAGCAATAGACACTCTCATCGTTAAGGTATCTGTTAAATGACATATATCAATGTTGCGGAAAAGGTAGTTTTTGCACCACAACGGAAGCTATGTTTCTGCAGCAGAAGCGTAACTTCCGTTGTGAAAAGTAACTCATGTACCAAAAATTTTATTTCCACAGTGAAAACGTGTCAGCAGTGGAAAGGGTAATTTCCACTCGCAGCAGAAGTCGAGTATCCGCTGCGAAAATTCTATTTTTCGTATCGCAAAGATTACTTTTCATCATTTTTGTAGATAATATCAGTCATTTAACGAATCCTCTGACGATGAGGTGTTTATTGCTAACGTTTTCAATTTTGAGGTTAACATTGATAATTACCAAAATAAATAAAAATGACCAATTTTACAACATATTTACCGATCATATCCTTCACGTTTTTCTTGGAGAAAAAAAAATTATAAAATCAAAATATAAAATAATCCAATTACTTTGATAAAACCCAAAAGCGTGACATAGAAAAATTAAAAAAATTCAAGCTCAATCATATTAAATAATAAAAGTTAATTTAAAAGATTATAAATTTAAAAAATACAAGATGATTAAAAGCGTGACATCGAAAAGCTTAAAATTTGAAGAGTCAATCATATTATATACGAGAAATTAATTAGGAGAATAAATGTTGGACGTAGACATGATTGTAACGCATGGAAATATGAGTCACAAAAATATATGTGGATGGGCAAAGAATGTCCAAATAATAAATGTGACATTCCTGGTCACCATGATTTATTTAATGTACCCACAATTCCTCCATCCAATCATCAACTTTCTCTCTCCTCCCTCAAATTTAATTCCTCTTCTTGACATTAAATGTCACGCTGGACAATGATCGTGACACATTTTGAATTATCTTAACTTAATCCACTAAATAAATCATCTCTTTGTATTGGGTTATTTATAAATTAAAGGGTAAATGACAAATCAACCATCGTAGTTTGAGATGAATGACAAGTCAACCACTATAGTATTTTTTTTAACAAGTTAACCATTGACGTATGGAAAAATAACAAAGCCGACATCGCGTTTACTTTTTCCGTTAATAAGTTGACGCGAGAAACTTGTTAAAAAAAATACTATAGTGGTTGACTTGTCATTCACCTCAAACCACGATGGTTGATTTGTCATTTACCCTAAATTAAATATTTTTTTAATTATTAAATATTCAACTTTCAGGTATCAGTAATTTGAACATTACCATCAATTTATTCGTTAAATTCAACACACGTATACTACGTTTTCCCTTTAATGAAGCGTTTTTACTCGATTTTCAACATTTACGGCGAATTGTAACCTGATTTCGAACATTGTTGATCTCTTCTCCAGCAATTTCGAACTTTGTCAATCGAACAATAAAGTTTGAAATCGGGTTAAAAATTGCCAAAGAGATCAGCATTTGACTTAAAACGTCTCATTAAATGGAAAACGTGATATATATGAACTTGATTTAACGCATAAATTGATGAAAATATTGAAATCGTTGACAACTGAAAGATGAAAGTTAATTTTGTAAACGCTAAATAGTTGAAATTGTAATATTATTTTATAATCTATAAAATTGAGTATTTTTATAAATAAATAAATAAATAAAGACATTGTTGGTGATGAGAAGATGCAGGCCTAATGTCCTTAGAACACATGCTCTCCTCGCATGTTTATTTGTGTAGCACATCTCACAAAGCATGCTCCTACAAACATCATTATTGGCACTAATTATCTGTTTTTCTTTTTTTTTTTTTTTATCATTATAAATTTTTTTTATTAAGAATATATTTTAATTTTATATTTTTAAACTTTATGCTTAGATGACCAAAACGGCTCATGCACGGTATTCTATCATAACATGTTCTGATTAAGAAAAAAAATTCAGTACCAGTAAATCATTTTGACGTTTATAATTATCAAGAAGAATGACAAACTGAGATCTATCGGAATGGTTTGTTGTAACAGTGTATGGGTATTAATCTTCCGTTTCTAAAAGCTTTTTCTTCTTAGGGATTTTCTTTTTTAATTTGACGACAAAATCTAAATGAAAATAATGTTTTCCCGGGATGTTTTTATAATTTTCACTTTGATTTTTGCAAAGTAAAGTAATTATGTCTTTAACTCTTTAAATTTGGGCCTATAGACCTCATTCATATAATCTTTTATATTTTAAGTACGACATCATAATCTTTATTTAACTATTTTCAAAGAGTTTATATAATAATAACTAAGTTGAATATCATATAATATAAAGTAATTATCAAAATAACCCTTTTAATTATAGAATTAGTGATAAACTGACTCTTAAATTATTTTTGTTAATAAACTAACCCTTAAACTATTATTTTTTGACAAATCAACCATTCTCAAATATCTGCAGTTTGACTTCAAGGGTCTGTGGCCAAAATTGGCGGACATGAACGCAGACACTCAATTCCAGATTTTGGTCGCGGATGCTCGATCTCAAGGCTGCTGACACTCGAACATTCAGTTCTGAGACCAATTTTGTTCATGAACGCCCGAACGTGAACGGGAATGCTAATCGCAGATGCTCGGGAAGGATTAGTTTGTTAACAAAAATAGTTTAAGGATGAATTTATCAATGACCCCATCGTTAAAAGGTTATTTTGATAAGTACCCTATAATATACGTAGATGTATAGATGTGATAAACAATACCTAACAATTCATTATTTTTAAGTACTTTTAATTTATCATAATTATTTCATAAATATTCAATAATATTTAATGAGGTAATTTAATTTAGTTAATTTTTATTAATGCTTAACTTAGTTTTCATTGTTAATTGAAAAAGGATAATCCTACATTCTACAAAGAAATTTTCAATCTTAATCTAATCCTAAAATATCATGTCCATGTGTCATTTAATCATTGGTCCAAATAATTAATTAATTAATGTAAGTATTTATAATTACTAAATTTAGCTAATGTTTTTTATTAGGCTTTATTTAAAATAAAGCCCAGCCCATTTAGAATAGCCCACGTCTCGCTCGTTCGGGTCTAACATGGCGGGAAGCTTTATCACGGACTCCACAATGGGTTTGCTCCGGCGATGAACCGGAGAACGGTGTTTCTGGAAGTCGATTGGCAATGGAGAAGCTTCCGCATTCATTCCTGGCTTGGTATTTTATTCGTCGCGATTGTTCTATCCTTGCGTTTATCGAATTCTAGTTTATTTACTCTCTATACTACTTTCTTGTTTTTATTTTCCCATTAAATTATGTTTGGAGATCGACAAAAATCGAAGAGAAGAAAAAATTAGGTCAATTCCGTGTGTTTTTGGAGTATGGAAATTGGAAAGGTTGATTCGAGTGGGCGAATCTGATTTAGATGTAGGATTGTTGGAAGAGTTACCGATTTGGTGTTTTCTAATCAATATGTTCATCAACATGCTGCCATTATCGATTAATTACTTCTCAGGTTGCATGAAGAGATCGGAGAGGAACTTATGTATATCATCTCTACTGTAGGTTTATTGCCAGTTGCAAAGATTTTATGATAGTTGATCAGAAAATTGAAATGGTTTGACCGTTTGAGACTTCTACCATCCCAGCACATCTAGCATTGCCTTTTGAGTGTTTGATTTTGAAAATGTTTTGGTACTAGTTTATTCCTAATTCATATGAAAACAGTAGATTATGTGTTGATTCAGCAGTTTATAAGCAATAATCATGTGATTTCTTTGTTCAACATTTGATCTTACATTGTCAACATCTCAGTTCTACATTCATAGATCAAAATTGAGCTGTGATCAAGCAGATCATCTGTCTCTCTCTGTGGGAAGAAGCATCACCCCATTAAGCTCTGGCTGATTAGTTGCAGATCAAGCATTGATGGTATTACTAAATGAAGAAAATGGAAGAAACTCCCCAGCAAAAACCTGGGTTAGTTAACTTTCAACTTCTCAACAATTGCTCTGGAATAGGTTGTCTTCTTTCATGTCTTTTTGATTTGTGCCATCAACTTCTTCGCGCGTTCCATTTCTTCAACCATGTTTTTACTCTCAAGTATTTCCATGACTTTCTTGTACGTGGATTCCTTCAGAACCATACCCTTTGACACCATTTCCTCAAACAACATACAACCCATTTCAGCCTTCCCAATCTTACACAGCCCGGTTATCACAATCGCATAGGTTCCGGCTTCGATACTTACATCATTCTTAAACATGTGTTCTATCAAAAACCTTAACACCTTCATCCTCTTCTTTCGGCAACACATTTTCAGCAATGGGTGGTAAGTTTTCAGATCCGGCTTGCATGAATTCTCTTCCATTTTCCGGAACAATTTAAGAGCTGTCTCTTCTTGTTCATTGTCACAGGCACAGGCAATCAGAGTATTATATGTCATCAAATCAGGAGTGAGTCCTTGCTTAGGCATTTCATCGAACACCTCCAAAGCATCTTTGAGTCTACTAGCTTTACCAAGAACAAATATCAAAGAACTGTAAAATGAAGAATCAGGTACACACCCGTCTGCTTTCATCTTCTCATATATGTTCAACGAGTCCTTTATCTGCTTTGCTTTCCCTAATGCATGCATTATAATAGTATAAGTTACAGTATTGGGTTTGCATCCTTTCACTTTCATTTCTTCAAGAATCTGATTTACTCTGCGAAAATCCTTCTCTCGACAGGAAGCTTCAATGAAAGCCGTGTAAGAAACCACGTTGGGTTGAAAGCCTTGTTTCTCTGTCTCCTCCATAGTCTTCCATGCTTCATCTAGCTTCTTAGCTTTGCACCAGCCATGTATCAGAATATTGAAAGAGCTTAAATCTGGAGGTACCAAATTCTTAAACTCTACAAAAATTTCATTAGCTTTCTCAACATTGTCATTCTTCACTAATGCATCCATCAAAACATTCATAGCTGCAGTATCCTTTCTGAGACCATATTTCTCTATCCCTCGAAATGTTTCTATCGATTCGTCATACTTACTGGCCTTCGACAGTCTCCGAATGATCTTTGTCATTGTGGTCAGAGTAACGTAGCCTTCTAAGTTTTTCATTTCTTTTAATAATTCCCACATGAGGCCAAACTTTTTCGTTTTTCCCAATACATCAACCATGGAGTTGAAGAGTTCGGGGGAATGCCTGTAACCTGTTTGTGCTTTTGCCCAATTGAAAACGCCTAAAGCCGGTATCCAATCATTGCTAAATTTCCTCAGAAGCCTCTCAACCAAGCTACTTGATGCAACGAAAGCACATCCGTTTAGAGCTTCGACCACATATTCAGGTGCGGAGTATCGTTTCTTTAGAATACAACTGATCTTGTCGATTTCGCTATCTTTGTCCTCGCAGAGCGAGAGTCTGGCTAGTTTACCACGATCTTCAACCTTCTGAGTTTCGATCCAGTCGGCCAATGAAGGTATGACGAAGTTATCATCGCCTGAAGGTCCAGATTGGGAGTCTCCGGTGTCGAATAAGTAAACCCATTCTGGAAGCTCTGGGGATTCGCTGATGTCCGAAGAATCGGCAATGGTGCAGACAGGGTGGCTTGAGAAGTAGAAACCCTTTGCATTGGTGATGGTATTTCTTCGAGAAAATGGTCGACGGAGAAGACCTGAAATAATGGATTTTGAGAACATCGTGACGAACCAGGCAGCAGAGTAAATTTTTTCAGGCTAACCCAGAGGTGTTCGCCATGAACTTAATTTATGCTTATCAGGCCGCCCGATATGATTGGGCCGGGCGGCCTGTTCTCATTATAATGATTTACTAAAATTTGGGCACATACTCAATTTCACAATTAATTTTGAAAACTAAGTTTTTATGACAGTCCATCCTGTAAAGGTCAAAAAATGTTTAAGTATGGGTCTGATCTATATCAGTGGGGGTGCATAATCCTATATCGTTTGGGAGAGTAGAAAATGCATGGTTCATAAGTAAGGTTCCTCTCCCTACCTATTACAACCCGTTTTGGGTTAACTCCAAGAAAAAAATCATGTGGGTTTTTGCTCAAAGCGGACAATATTGTATTAGGAGCACTGAAGACATTACAAATGGTATTAGAGCGACTTTTCAACCAGAAGTGTGGCTGACAAGGACGTCGGGTCTCCAAGAGGGAAAAATTGTGACAGCTCACCCTGTGAAAGTCAAGAAAGACCCAGGTATTGGTCCGACCCAATATCAATGCGGGAGCACCGGGAGTCGTTATAGTTCCACTCTAGTCTATGTTCAATTCGAATGCAAAATTGACTGAAATCGACTGAGTCAAGATGACTTAATTGACTTAAAATGATTATTACAAGTGAAAAACGTGAAACATTTGACAAATTTATTAAGTTCCTGATTATTTTGATAACAACCCAAACTACTATGATAGTTTTATTCGAAAAAAAGGTTTTAAGATATTAATTATATTTAACCCCTACCCATAATTAAACCGGGTCAAGTACTATAACCATTAACCCGCACCGGTGCTAAATTTGGAAAGCCTGATTGTTACCCAACACCCAAAGTCTACTCCGGTTACCGACTGACTGACACCCAATTCTAGAACTGCAAGACGAAGGTGACGAATATTTGCAGAAGCCCTTCTCTTTGTTTCTCAGTATGTCCTATGAAATCCTTTTCTTTTTTTAAGATTTCGGAGTAGTTTGATTTCTGCGACAAATTGAACTCGGAGCTATGTAGAAGTTTTTTTTTATGTGTATTGATCTCTGATTTGTTGCGCTAGAGTTGTTTTATTCGCCATTTTAGCTTATTTTAACGCTTTATGATCGTAGGGATTTGCTCTGCGTCGCTGATTTATTGAGTTTATTGTTGTTTATTACACCATGAGTTCATCTGATCTGTTAGGAGTAGAAATTTCACTTCAATTTAGTTAAGCTATGCGCTGCATTTCTTTCTTATGATCTGGGTTGCTTTATATTTCGAACAGAGTCTCATATACCGATCATGAAGAGGACAATTTCGTGGGAGATGCCGGGTGTTATATCATCTGATGAGTCTTCCTCCTCCCCCTCTGACTCGGAGATAGAAGTAAACAATGGAGAATGTGATTTCAAAGCATTTATGAGTAACATCAAAGTTCATACTTCTACCAAAGCAATGACATCTGAAGGTATACTTAATTGTTATGATTCATCTAGACATTGGTTTGCGCTAGATGACAGTATATCTGCCCAACAACAGGAGATCTGTGTAATTTTAATGGAAATAGAAGATTTCATCTGGCAAACTATGTCTAATTCTTGTCATATTCAACTTGTAGTTGTATTTTATATGTTTCTTACCAGATTCACCATTTGATTTTAGGATCTTGATAGTATATCTTTTGTTGCTGTCCCTGTATAGCATTACCAGTTTCAGCGTGATTACGATAAGTGGTTCGAATTCAATGAGCGATTATGCTGGTTTGATTTCTGGGAGAGTATAGAAGTGAGTAGAATCTTTAATTGGCTTGATCATGTCTGTTTATAAATCATCACGAATTCCACTGTCACATTTTCCAGTCGTTGTTTAGGATCATATCCGATATCATACATCAATGTCAAAAGGTTTAAAAACTTGATTGTACAATCTCTCTTGTAATGATGTAGGGGCAATGACAAAAAGAGCAGAAATGTATCAGGAGTACATGAAACAGATCCCGATCCCTTTGCACCGAGGCTCGGTTATTCCTTTCACAACATGGATGGGATTGGGGAAGTCCGTAAAGGAATTATATGGTCAGCCCTTGCATTATCTCACCAACATTCTACTCAAACAATGGGACCGGTTAAGAATCGACAGTTCCGAAGAATACAGACCTTTGGATACTATTATGCATCCTTCTAAAGCCGAAGCCACCATATGGCTCATCGAAGAAGTCCACAGGCTCACATCATCGCCCCATCATATCGCAAAGCTCTGGCTATCAGATCCCATGCACCCTGCTTCTACTGACTCCATTTTTCCGCAGCTACCGAGCTCGTACTGAAGGTTTTTCCATTAGCTTCTGCTCCTATAAAATTTTCTGTTATTGCCTAGATGAAGTGGTAGGAAGGATGAAAATGGCCACATAACTTCAAACAATCTGAAATTTGGTCATGAATGTATTGATTGGAATATGAATATATCTATCCTTTCTTCTGGATGAGTGTTCTTCTTCTATGTATTTTACTACCAATAATCAGAACAGGTACAGGAGCCTCCTCGGAAGAAATGATATCGGTTAGTATCTCGAACAATGATTTCTCTATCGTATAATTTGGAGATTAACTTGGCGAAATTGTGGCAATCGGAACACATTCTGAGATTTTTAATGACTCGAATTGGCCTGCGAGGATCTGTACTGATGAGACCAAAAGCAATTGCCAGCTTCTCACTGTGCCTGCTGAGCAAATACTCTTTCTCCGCCTCATTTACATCAACAAGAACATTACTCAAATCAGGAACATAACCAGACTCACTGGCCCTGCGCTTCATTTCTTCAAGCATCAATGAAATGTGCCTTTCTTCTGGATGTGATTCATCCCCAGATGTAAATTCATGAATTTTTCCGTAAATCTCGATCGAGCTCGACCCAGGTATTTTCTGAACTCCTTTTTCTCTTAATTGCAGCCTCACTTTTGCGACATCGGCCCATTCTCCGGTCGATGCATATATATTCGATAAAAGAACATGAATTCCCGGCTTGTCCGGGGCCATTTCTGTTATCTTTTGAGCTGCATATCTTGCCAATTCCACATTTTTATGAGTTCTGCATGCAGCTAGAAGAGATCCCCATATCACCTCATTTGGCTTCATGGGCATGCTCTTTATCATATTTAGAGCTTCTTCAAATCGACCGGCTCGGCCGAATAAATCAATCATGCATCCATAATGGACAATCGTAGGCATCATCCCGTGGTTCTTCATCGAAGCAAATACATCTTTCCCTTGATCAACAAATCCTCCATGGCTGCAAGCTGTGAGTACATTAACAAAAACTACGCCATCTGGTTTGACCCCATCTTCGAGCATCTCATTAAAGAGAGAAACAGCCTGTTCTCCATTCCTTTCCATGGCCATCGCTCTGATTGCTGCTGTCCAAGCCGATACATCTCTTCTTTCCATGGTTTTGAACACCTCGAGTGCATATTGAGGATCTCCGCATCTGACAAACATATCGACTAAGGCAGTGCCGAGAAGCAAATCACATTCGATCATGTTCTTTGTTATATATGCATATATCCACTTAGCGAGATCTGAAGCTCCAAGATATCCGCAAGAAGATGCTATCTCCACCATCGTCACTTTGTCTGCTTTCAACCCGTCACTCTGCAAAACCCGGAACAGCTCAATTGCTTCCTCAAACATACTCTCTCGGACAAGAGCACTTATCATGGTGTTCCATGATACGATATCGCTTTCGGGCATCTCATCGAACATTCTCCTCGCTGACACGAGGTCGCCATTTCTGACAAAGCCTGCTATCAATGAGTTGAAGGCGACGACCGTTCGACTCGACAACCCGTCAAAAACTCTGCAAGCCAATTCTGGTTTTCCACACTTCATGTACATGTCGATCATCGCGTTACAAATGTTATCCCAGGCTTCTAATCCGTTTCTCAGAACGTAGCTGTGGCACCACCTTCCAAAGAGATAATTGTTCGATTGAGCACTGGCCGAGATGGCAGACAACATTGTCACTTTATCCGGCCGAGTACTTGATTGAAGCATCTCTACCAATATGGCAAGAGCTTCCTCCAGCAATCCAATGCGCACGTAATTTGACATGATCGTGTTGCATAAAACTAAATTTCGATCCACACATTCGTCGAAAAGCCGCTTTGCAACATCAGTCGCTCCACATTTCATGTACATATCAACAAGTGCATTCACCATTTGAGTATTAAGTTTAAGAACCGACTTGTTAAGATAGGAACACACCCTCTCCCCCAACTGAAGATCCTTCAACTTAGTGCAGGCAGAAATTACGCACACCATTGTAATGGAATTCGGTCTGATTCCGACGTCAACCATTTCAAAAAACAAAGAAACAGCCTCTTTCGGATCATCCGACCGAGCATAGCCACAAATCAAACTAGTCCAAGAAACAACGTTTCTCTGAAGCATTTCGTCGAACACCTTTCGTGCAAGACCAATTTCCCCACATTCAGCGTATAAATGTATGAGAGAATTTCTGATAAAAACGTCTTCCTCCAAACCCATCTTGAAAATGGCGCCATGGAACTGAGCGCCTTCGAGAAGCAACGCCTCCTTAGCACACCCGCTCAACACAAACGGAAAAGTGAAGTTATCTGGTAAAATGGCAGCACCCAGCATCTCAACGTAAAGCGAAATAGCTTCGTCGCTTAGCCCAGCATAAGAATAGCCTCTGATTAGACAATTGTACATGAACAAAGTGACGTTTCTTCCGCCGCCTTCCCGGAAGAGGTGGAAGGCTTTCCAAGCAAACGATAAGCTCTCGGCGGTGCCCCTTTCTGAGTAATCTTCAATCACCCGCGTTACCACAGATAGTCTATGGCTGAGGCCCTGCTTTATCATCTGACTCTGCAATTGCTTGATCTCGTTCATGGTTTTGCATTTTTTGAGCAACCCAATTCGGGAAGACTCCTTGGAGATGGCTACATTTTTCGAGTCAGATTGTTGAGTTTGAGCGACGGCGATTGGAGGGGACGAGTGTAGAGGACAGAGAGGGAGAGTTGCCGCCATTATTGCGTCCAACCAGCTCCAATCTAATGGTTTTTAAACGCTCCTCAATTCATTAATCCAGAACCCAGTTGAGCTTAAGAACAATTACTCGTCGCAAAATTTGATTTTATAGAAAAAGATGGATTCAATTTGATTAATTTCAACACTATTCTGTGGCAAAAACACAGTTTCTTCATGGGCTAATGAACAATTTGACAGCAACAAACTCTTCAAGTAACTAAGCTTACTCAGACCATTCACATCGTTCTTCATGGCTTCCTCCAGATTTCGTTGCTGCAAGCGATGGACGGATTAGCCGGATTAAGGCCCCCGTGCAGGGCCGAAACAGAAACAGCCGGACGATTGACCTTCAGGGATCATTCCTCCTCCTCTACTCGTATCGATTGCTTCCAGCATTCTCACAACATCGGCCATTTCCGGACGCTTATCTGCACTTGCGTCCCAGCATTTTCTCATGATACTCGCTAAAGCACTCGGACAACATCTGGGCATCTCCGGCCGTAAATTCTGCAAACAAAACCACGATCTCAGAAGTTAAAAACAAATTCGCGTCTCTTTTTCTCGACACAACTAGGATTTCAAATCACGAAACCATGAAATAATTTGGTACGACGAATTTACCTGTCGAACAACTGCAGATGAGACGTCAGTGAAGCTAAGATTGGGATAGGGCATGTCACAGCAGTAAATCTCCCATAAACAGATGCCAAAGCTATAGACATCGCACCTCCGATTGTACGGCTTTCCGTCGAGGACCTACATTAAGTAGTCGACATTAAAACGCGTAGAACACCAACAAAGCTACAGGTATATGCGTTTTCTGGAAAGTGAATTCACTGATGAAGAACGGTGGATTGAGTACCTCCGGAGCCATGTATCCGAGGGTACCGGTCTCACCGGTCATGTCACTCGGATTCTGAGCTTCCACCCGAGCAACGCCGAAATCGGCGATTTTTAAGTTTCTTTGGTTGTCCAGCAACATATTTTCCGTTTTCACGTCACGATGAACGATCTTCTTGGAATGCAGGTAGCTAAGACTGAAATTCAAGCGAAGTTTCGATGAATAATTTCGTTTTTTTGAATTTTCGTTCATCAAAAAATGGAAAAACCCGAAAAAGACAGACGCCGGAAAATTACCCTCGAGAGAGATCCAACGCGAGTTGAATCACGGCCTTAAAGGCGAGCTTCTTCCGTCTATTTCTTATCAAAAATTGCTTCAATGTTCCGCCGGGAAGATACTCAACGACAACGCAACACGCTTGAGAAGGAAACGAACTTTGGCCGTCGATTGAAGTGTTGTTCGAAGGAACCTTTAGATTAGATGTTCCCAACGAAGCTCCGACGAACTGAATCAAACGATGAAAACAACGCATAACAATCAAAACCGACATAATAACATCGAAAAAAGATCAACCAATTCAAGTCTAAAGACGAAGAACGAAGAACGAAATTGTACTTTTGTAACATTCGGATGATCAAGCTTGTGCCAAACAGCAACCTCTTGCCGAAACGATGATCGTAGAGCAGCCGTTTCGGCAGTTGTGGCCATCCCGTCCTCCCCCCAGTCGAGCAATTTCACTGAAATAACAATAGAAATCGATGTAAACACGATCCTCAAAAGATTCAAATTCAGCAAACATTATTATCGAGCAATTTTTCGACCAAATGGTCGGAAAATCTAGACAAGTCAGAGTAGAAAAACAGAAAAATTACCAGCAACATCTTGACTATCATATGTAGCCCTGTAAACTGTCCCATAAGTTCCATGAGCAACAACATATCGAATATCGAGTTTTGACAAATCGATCTCCCATTCCTCCTTTTGCTTATTCTTGTCGACCCCTCTCGACCAAACTCGGCTCAAATGCTTCTCCAGCTGCATATCTAAGTTTTTCAGGTCGATCTTATCTGCTCTGAAAATCATATCTTTGCTGCTGACGCTTCTCAGACCCTTCTCCATTGAATTCATGTTTTCTTCACTTGTTTTGCGATCCATTGAACCAACTCAGAATTGAAGAACAGCAAATACCAGAATATTCTGAACTTGAAAATTCAGAAAAATGATCGTACCTGAAAACATAAAGAAATTGAATTTTCCATCATCTTCGTCGTCATCAAAGCTTCAAGTCTGTATATGATAGTGCTCATGAGGAAAAAGTTCAATCTTTTCTTCAATTATGCAAAAAAGGTATGGAACTTCACCAACTAAATTGCGCTAAAACCAGAAAAAAGGAAATTTTAATCGAACAGAACCCCACACAACCACCAATGGCCTCCAATATTGACCTGATAGCAAGCGAAACCTATATCTGTAGATACCCAGTTGATAATAAAGAACAAAGGGAATTTATTTTAGTTCTTAATCTGCAAGAATTTCATCGACCCGCGTGGAGTTCAGACTCAGAAATCAAATTTATAATCAATGGCTGTTTTTAATCGAAGAAGAAAGTAAGTTCAACCCTACGAAAACGACTCTTTCCCCACCAGCGGTCAAAGGCAAAGCCGCAGACCCAAATTTCTGAAAAAACAAATTGAAAATTCGCTTCTTAATATAATAATATCAATAATAACGAAAAGAACCAGATAAAGCAATCGTCAAAACCCACCACAGGGAAGCCCCACAGAGAAGAGACCCAAAAAAGGGTTGAAAGAGGCGAGAACTTTGACTTTGGCAAGCTAGGCAATGGGAAACGACGAAGAGAGGGATGGTTGGTGAGGTAAGCTTCTCCGATTCAAAGCTCGAGCGTTTGGAGAGATCGGACGGCAAAGCAGAGTGGAAGAGAGTCGTATGAAAGCCATAACTTTTTGTAATCCGAGAAGAAATATTCAACCCAGAAGATAGAAATCCTAATTCAAATGGGTCTCCATCGGAGATAAGAAGATACAAATGGGTTTTGAGATACGAAAATCCGGACAACCCAAAACTTTAAAATCACAGACAGAATCGTCCCTGGCCAACCCAAATGTTCGGAGAGATAGAGAGAGAAGGAGGAGGAGAGAGGATTAAGATAATAGTAACAATTGGAATTTTTAGAGGCAGAAAAGCGAAAAAAAGCTTCGACCTTTTTACCTAGTACTGCCCTCCTACCAAATTACCTGTACTTTTTTGTATTGACCAAAATGTCCTCATCTTTCCATTTAATGACTTTCTTAATTTTAAACATTTTACCCTAATAATAGCAAACACCTTTCAACCTAATTATTTTTTTTAAAGAAAAAAATAATAATATGAATTTAATTTTTTTTTTAAAGTAGGAAATAGTCAACACGATACTTCAAAAATAGTAAGAAATTTTGAATTACGATTCCAATAAAAACGAAGTTTTATGATAAATTTTTTACATCTGCTGTAAAAATAAATTGAAATTTTTAACGAAAAACATAACAACGATATTAATATCATTCATTTTTCATAAATAAGTGTTTTTGTGATTGATTGATCGTTGATTCTATAATTCAATGATTTTTTTGTTAATTTGATTATTTTTTTATGTGGGTCAAAACCGCGTTTAATTCAAAAGTCAATAATCAACATTATTATTTTCTAGATAAATAGTATAAAATAGAAAATCACGTAAATTTATTATTATTATTATTTAAATTTATTCTCAAAAAATTAGTCTTTGCAATTTAATTGTTACTAAAACATATTTGAAGGAATAATTAAATTCCATAAAAATCAAAATATTTCTACAAAAATGTCTTTGGCTTTAAAATAGCCAAGGTTGACATTGTATGACATGCTTTGTCGAGGACAGGATCGACAATAAACAAGTCCTTTCTGTACATACAAAGTCAAACCTCTATAAATGAAAGAGTTGACCTGTGTTCCATGCAACCAATAAGAGCATGCCATTTGGGCAATGTTTAACGTCATCTTTACGAGCGTATGGATGAGCTTGTTCATGGTTTTCTCCCAATACGTTGGAATCATCATCCTTCATGTTTTATGAGATCTAACACGCTCAAAGCCTCGAATTATATGTTAGTTTTCCAAATTAATTCATGGGTAAATTTCATTGCTAAAAGTTGTGTTAGCATGACCTGTGAAGATAAGAATGACCTAATTAACGGTCCAGTCCATACTAGTGAGTATGTATACTCTCATATCGCTTGTGATAATGAAAAACACATTATTTATAAGTAGAATTCTCTTCTCTATTTAGTACAACACGTTTTATGTTAACTTCAAGAATAAAATCATGCAGAATTTGACCAATAACATAAAATATTGTACTGGGAAGACTAAAATCGTTATAAATGATACCAGAGACAAAATCCAACTGGAATTATGGTCGATGAAGATGTCAGACTCTCAAGGAAAGAAGATTGTAGCAATCTGACATGTAAAGACAATAATAATCCAAATGAGGATCTGGGCAAAACCAATAAAAGTGCACAATTCCACATCACTTAAAAAGAATGAAAAATACATAGTTTATAAGTAGAGTTCTCAACAATAAAACCGTAAAAATATGTTTTTACTTTTAAAAATTTAAGTGTCGTTTCAAAAATTTTTTATTCGCATAATCTATTCAAATCAATATTTAGTAAAATTAAATCAAATCTTATTTTGAGTTATTTATTTAAATTAGTTTAAAAATATTCAAAACAACCCCAAATATTTTAGTTTAAATAAGTATTTTAGATGATACAAACGAATAACACGACTTTAGAATTATCTATTGACTTTTTGCCTGAATTTAGAAAAAAAACAGATCAAATTATCATTTAAAAACGAAATTAAAATTATTAAAAAAAAATCAAAAAACCCGTAAAATTACAAAAACTAAATCAAAACAATGGAAAAAAATATAAAAATTAAAAATATATTTTACCCAATTTAATATTTTTTTTAAGACACCTTATCCTTAATTTATTGTTGATATAATTGTGACAAAACTATGACTATTTAAATAATAGAAGATATACTTATAAATTCTTCTAGAATATTAGAAAAAAACGATGGCTTTTTTTGTTCTGACTTTTGAGTCAAACTAAGCAATTGATGGTTGGTGATAGTCTGATTGATCCAATCATATCAAATTAAATAATAAATAATAAATAATAAATAGAAAAAAAAAAAAAAAAAGAAAGGGGAGGCTGCCTAGTCTTAGTCTTGCCCAACCCCAATCTATTGCTCTCAACATCATCATATCTTATCCACTAATTTACGTATCATATTTCCCCACACTCGTAAATGTTGGTATTCATTTAGGCTAACATCAAAGCCCAATGTCATGTTTTGAGGAATCAATATGGCCCGATTTGCTGGTAGCTCAGTTGGTATAAAAACTGTTAGATTTCGGTATGACCTGAATTCTATTGAACTGGACCGGTAGGCCTACATTGTAAATCTCATTGAGGGTTTTGTTTTTTTCTATAATTTCATGTAAGTTAGAGTCGCAAAACTCACGGTTGTATTTTGATCTTTATGGTAGATTCATTCATTTGCCCGTAATTTTTTTCGTAAAGGGTTTTTCCACGTAAATCTAGTGTCTCATATCGTATTTTCTTTTTCTGGTTATCGTGCGATCTCTAACACAAACACTATAATCTTATGTTTTGATGTAACGTAACTAATTGTGATAGTCTGACATATGAAGGTGAAGATGACTGAAAAAGTGAGGGTCTAGTTTGTACTAGCGGGGGGTATGTATACAATCTCACATCGTTTGAGAGAGTAGAAAATGAATGATTTATAGTTAGAGTTCTCCTCTTGATCTAGTATAACACATTCTGGGCTAATTTCAATGATAAAATAGTGCAAAATTTGGCGCAAAGTAAATAATATTATACTATAAATGTTCTAGTCTTAGAAAAACTAAGAACATGTAGCATTCATCTCTCTCTATCTCTCATTTATTGGACACATTATTTTGGCTCTCCCCAAGGAAGTGTTAGAGTTCGGATGTGACCTGAATTCTAGTTGGGTCGGGTTGGGCTCATATCCAATATTAGGGTTATTTAATTTCTCTATATATTGATGTTTGAGTTGCAAAACTCATTGTACCTTGATTTCATTCATAGTGATTTCTCCTCTGCCCGTGGTTTTTTCCCGTTAGGGTTTTCCACGTAAATCTTGGTGTCCCTGCTTCCGCAGTTTTCTTTTTCCGTTTCGCGTTCGATTCTCAACAATTGGTATTAGAGCTCAGGTGAAATTCTCTATATCAATTTTCAACAATTGATATCAGAGTGGAGTTAGAGTTTTAGTACTCGGATCGAACGTTAGTGGGATTTGTAATTTTTTTTTGTGAAAAATTACAATTGTTGGAAAAAGAAATTAAAAAAAAAAAAAAAAACAAAGAAAAGAAAAATTCGATTTTTCTTTTCTGGTGTGCGTCGCTCCTGTTCATCTTCAACGAAGAAGAAGACTTCCGCCGCTGCCATCCGACGTCGACGAGAGAAACCCGCCACTGTCTATCGACGATTAAAGCCGTCCAGTGGAGAAGAGAAGCAGATTTCGCTGCTGTCTGTCGCGAAGAACAGCGTACACCGACGACAGTCGATCCAGAACAGAGTTCGTTCGTCGTCGGCTGCCGTTCCGTCTCCCAGCCGAGACCTCCGTCCATGCGCCACAACAGAAGCCGTGGGTGTCTTCGTTCATCGCCTATCAGTCAATCCCTGCGTCCTCCGACTGAGCAGTGAACGAACGTTCTCCCACGAGATCGCCGACCACAGCAGTGTAAAATCATGAGATCAGTGGTCTTTTATTTGGGAAAAATCTGAAATTTGAATTTTTTGCAAAGCTGTGATTTTTTGGGTGCAAATATTTGTTGGGAAATTGGTTTTCCAAATTTGTGGAGGAGGATATTTTTTGGGTTCAGAATTCTTGAAGAAATTTCTGAAATTTTTGGGAGTGATGAGTTCGTTGAAATTCGATATTCCGCAGTTGGATCAGAATACGATATTTCAGTTATGGCAGGTAAAGATGCAAGATGTACTCGTACAGATGGATTTAGATGACGCATTATTAGGGCTCGATAAAATGCCCACGTTATTGAGTGAAGAGGAGAAAATGCGAAAGGATCGGAAAGCCCTATCTTTGATACGTCTGCATTTATCAAATCAGATTTTGCAGGATGTTTTGAACGAGAAATCTGCCGCTGGTTTATGGTCCAGATTGGAGCAATTATGTATGAAGAAAACCCTGACGAGTAAGTTGCATTTGAAGCAGCGGTTATATTCTCATCAGTTAATGGAAGGAGACTCTATTACAGAGCACTTGGTTGCATTCAAAGAGTTAGTTTCGGATTTTGAGACTATGGGATGCAAATACGATGAGGAGGATTTGGGGTTGATTCTGTTATGCTCGTTGCCTGCTTCATATGGTTCTTTCAGAGATACGATCTTGTACAGTAGGGACAGTCTAACTCTGGAAGAGGTTTATGGTTCTTTGTTGTCAAAGGAAAAGATGAAGCAGCTTGTTAAGGAATCCGAATCTCGAGGTGAGGGATTTGTCGTTCAGGGTAGAACAAGAGATTCAAACAACAAAGGCAGTGTTAAAGTTCAAAGTTCGAAGGGCCGATCAAAGTCAAGGAACCGAGATAGAACCTGTTACTTCTATCATGGAAGGGGGCACATCAAAGCTGAGTGCCGTAAATTGCAGAATGAGTTAAAGAGAGCTGAGAAGGGAAAACAACCGATAACGTCCAGTGCAGTAGTTGTCGCACAAGATGAAGACTATAGTGATGAAGATCTTCTAATAGTGTCAGAGGGAAACTCAAAGCCAAACAATGAGTGGATTCTGGATTCAGCGTGTTCGTTTCATATGTGCTACAATCGGGATTGGTTTACGACATATGAGACCGTTTCAGGAGGTGCTGTGTTAATGGGCAATAACACACCTTGCAAGATAGCTGGTATTGGTACCGTCAGAATCAGGATATTTGATGGAGTTGTGAGGACACTGGGTAGCGTGCGACATGTTCCCGAGTTAAAGAAGAATCTGATTTCGTTGAGTACTCTGGATTCGAAAGGGTACAAGTACAGCGCTGTAGGTGGAGGTATAAAGATCAGTAGGGGTGCTCTTGTCAAGTTAAAGGGACACAGAAGCTTTGCAACTTTATATGTTTTACAGGGTTCTACGGTGATGGGTAATCAGGCTGGAAAGTTTGTGAATTCACCTTCAAAAGGTTTGTTGGAGAAGACTCAGAGGAAGTCAGCTTCTCAGGTGAAGTTCAAGTTGGGTTCTGAATCCACATCAGAGCCGATACGTCAGCCTATTACAGATGTTCAGCGTGATGCAGTCACCACATCGTCACCAATTTCAGTTACAGTTTCACGTCAGAGAGGTATCGTCAAAAGCAGAACCAAGGAAAAGGGTAAAGCTCCACGGCGATATAGTGAAACATCTACAGTGGGTTACGCATTGAGTGTGTTCGAGAGTATAGATTCAACATATTCACATGCAGTTCGTTGCGACATCTCTGATAATTCGGTGGTACAATGAAGCAGATGTGATTTCTCTCCGAGTGTGTCTCTCAAGTTTAAGCGGGGCTTAAACTTGATCCGTACCAGATAGTGAGTTGGCCCAGCAGGGGTCTTTGTGGAAGAGAAGGTTATTTTACGTTGGAGTTTTGCAGTTTGCCTTACATTGGAATTTGTTTGAAGGTGGAGATTGTCAGAGTTCAGTGTTCTGGATTCGTTTTGGGGTGGGCCGCGAAGCCTACATTGGATGTGACCCGAATTCTAGTTGGGTCGGGTCGGGCTAATATCCAATATTAGGGTTATTTAGTTTCTCTATATATTGATGCTTGAGTCGCAAAACTCATTGTACCTTGATTTCATTCATAGTGATTTCTCCTCTGCCCGTGATTTTTTCCCGTTAGGGTTTTCCACGTAAATCTTGGTGTCCCTGCTTCCGCAGTTTTCTTTTTTCCGTTACGCGTTCGATTCTCAACAGGAAGCCATAAAACTCGTAATTAAAGAGCGTTGAGAGAAAAACGGGAGAGTCGGGCTCAGGAGTGTAGGCCTAGTCGACTCAATAGTGTAAAGAGTGGGTTAAGCTTGTTACAGTGTCGGGCCAAGCTAGCAGGGCAGGCCTGCTGGGCATGGCTACTCATGAATCCATTATGGTGTTAAAATGTGATAAAGAACAAAGTCAACTGATTATTGCGAGATCCACTAATCGAAGTTTACTTTATTTTAAGGAATTTAACAAAACAACCACTAAACTATAGAATTAATAACTAAATAATTTTTGTTAACAAATAAAACACTAAACTATGAAAAATAAACGGCGCAAACATTATTGTTAACTCGTCGAAACAAATGTTAAAAACGAAGAGACTTTTCAAAATTGTAGATTTCTAATTAACGTGTTCGAAATCAAAATGAAATATTTCCAGTTATCTGTTTCTTGAAAAATCAATGTACTTACAAGCTAAGCATGTTTCTGATTCATTAAGAAAATTAGTCGGAAAACAAATTTTAGAAATGTTAAGCTGTTTGAAATTGGTTTTAGTATAAAAATAGAAGATTTTCATTTAACTGTTTATTGAAAAATCAATGTACTCAAAGCTAAACATGTTTCTAATTCCCTGAAGAAACTCGTCGAAAAAAATTCGTTGTTTGTTATGCTAAAGAATGACAAAGAATTCAGTAAATGGAGCGTAAAAAGTATTTTTCAATTTTCACAGCGGAAAGAATAGCTTCCGCAGTGGAAAGTAATTTTTTCTCTGCAAAAAATAATTTTTCCTTAGTCATATTCTAAGGACTCACTTGTCTGAATCTTATTCCAATGACTTACTTTCTGCATCGGAAACTAGTCTTTCTCTACGAAAAGTAAGTTCTTAACTTTTCCACTGTAGAAACAAATTGAAATTTTTAACGGAAAACATAATAATGATATTTGCTTCGTTTATTTCTCATAGTTAAACATTTTATTTATTAGTAAAAATTGTTTAGTGGTTGACTTCTCATCGATCCCATAAGTCAGTGATTGTTTTGTTAATTTCCTTTTATTTTATAAATTAATCAAACTCCACATAGTATTTTTTTTAAATAATAAGTAACGTAAAGACTTGGCTACCCAAATTTAGGAAGCTGTTCTTGATTTTGAAGCCAGAAGCCTTGAGTTTGGCTAAAATTGTCAGACATATAATAAAAAAATAATAATATTAATAAATAAACTAAAAATAAGTTGTTGGTCAACTCAGTCAATACTAGTTTAATATTCTGCCACCAATTTGATAATAATTTCAGTAATTATATAAATGATTATCGATAATTACATTTCCTAATTCCAAAACGAAACTATTTTAGTTAATTTGTCGTCGTTTTGTTACAATTATATAGAAAATTATAAATAAAGAAAAGTAATTAAGGATGGATTAATCTAAGAAATTAAGACAGTAAAGACGAGGATTAAATAGGGCAACAAGGATTAATTGAAACAAACAACGACTAATTGCCTAACACTTTAATTACCCTCGAATTTACACACAAGTAATTAAATAACCTGAGATTTATCGTTTAATTTTATAATTGATACTTATTAATTATTATAATTAATATTTTCTTTTAATTAATTTTAATTGATATTAAATTTTACTAAATGTTTTTCGTTAAAATTTTAAACTTTTTAAAATGGTTATAATTCATTGGAGGAGATTGTGAGAATTAGGAGTAGCTGATTAGGGTTTGGAGTCCACTCAGAAATCGTTTTCACTGGGGTGCTCTATCTACGACGAAATGTGAAGTTATATATTAAGATTAAGGAAACTCAATCGTCGTATATATTTTCTTCTGCATAAAACACATTTTTGTCATTGATTACAACTACTTCATGTATAGACCAGTTGTAGAAAGAGGACTTATTCACTGTAAAAAAAATTTTAAATTTTTTATTGAAAACATAACAATGGTGTTTGCCTTGTTCATTTCTTATAGTTCAAGGTTTTAGTCATTCTCGAGATTATTTAAGATTTGACTTATCGTTGATCCCCTAGTTCAGGATTTATTTTGTTAATTTCTCTAAAAAATAATTAGAAAATTAAGATGTATTTATTATCGTAGACATATTAACATGTATAAAAATAAAGACAATTGATGCACCCTAGATCTGCGTCAATATCATTTTTATTTTATTTTTATTAGGATGAAGGACGTCCAATACAAGAATATCTTGAAGAAAGAGAAAGATACTATCTCTTTAGATATTATCTCTAAAAATATCCACTTATCTAGGAGATCCAGATCACTTATCTAGAATATCTAGATCTACTTATCTAGGTTATCTTTTATTTAGTTTTCTAATTTATGTTTGTAAAAGGCTATATAAAACAACCTAATTTTATGTATTTGACTGTTATTGAATTTTGATGAAACAAAACTTTTGCTTTTCCGGAATTGAAGAGATCATTTTCTTCTTTTGGTGAGTGATATCCAAAGACCATTTGATACGTAATATCCAAAGTCCCTTTCGTGTGAGATATATCACGAAAGAAACTTGTAGCCGCGTCCTTATCCAAGGAGGCGAGAAGCGTTGCGTTCATCCATCACGTTCATCAATTGGCAACTTAAAGTTGCCAACTTTCATATTCCAATATTCCATTCTGAAATTTGAGACGGTTAGATATAAATTCATTCCGTGCCCGCATCATCAGGTATCAAAGCTAAATATATCATTGCACAATCTTTTCCCTTATGATGACTTGAGGAGCATCCAAAGTGGTACAAAATCCACGATGGCTGAACCTTCAACATCTCACTCCAAAGAAGACTTGTGGGAACTCGTTCTCTCATTACAACGAGATATTGCTCAACTAAAGATTAATCAAAACCAACAACGGACTCAACATCCTCCTAGCACCGTTGTAGAAAATATCATAAGAGATGAGGCCGAAGAAGGGCCATTACTATATTTGGAGCCTCAATTAGAATAGGAAGATTGCCAAGAAGAGCAAGTACTCGATATGATAGTTGACCAAGTTGACTTCGTTGCCACAACAACACAAAGAGAGCAATCTGTCCATATTTCATGCTCCAACATGAAAAAGGTGTGTTATTTAATCATCAATAAAAGGATATGTGTTGACATGACTCACTTAGTTTTGGTTAAAGGAGATTGCTTGGAGATATTAAGACATGACATCACCTACAAATTTTGGAAGTACATTGACAAATATCAAAATATTCATGGCCAAATTTACACAAGAAAAAGTCAAATATGGAAGTCATTATGCTTGGTGTCAATTTGGATTTTCCACTTGATCCGGGTGGAAGACAAGCATAAGATAGAGGCAGAAGATTCCATGAATTTGAGGGCAAATTCTTTTCAACTCGAGGAGTATGATGCACCCTAAATCTGCATCAATATCATTTTTATTTTATTTTTATTAGGATGAAGGACGTCCAATACAAGAAGATCTTTAAGAAAGATAAATATATTATCTCTAAAAATATCCACTTATCTAGGATATCTAGATCCACTTATCTAGGAGATCTAGATCTACTTATTTATGTTATTATTTAATTTTATAATTTATGTTTGTAAAATGCTATATAAAGCCACCTAATTTTATGTTTTAGACTGTTATTGAATTTTGATAAAACAAAGCTTTTGCTTTTCGGGAATTTAAGAGATTTTTTTATTCATTTGGTGAGTGATATCCAAAGACCATTTGGTACGTAATATCCGAAGTCCCTTTCGTGTGAGTTATATCACGAAAGAAACTTGCAGCGGCGTCCTTATCCAAGGAGGTGAGAAGTGTTGCGTTCATCCATCACATTCATACATCGGTAGCTTAAAGTTGCCAACTTTCATGTTCCAAGATTCCATTCCAGAATTTGAGACATTTGATATAAATCCATTCCGTGCGCGCATCAACAATGACATTTAATTTTCTATTTGACATGTAGGGTATATTATAAAATGTATGACATTTCATTAAACATTTAATTTAATACTCCGTACAATTATATTTTCATTTACATTTATGCATCGTTATTGTTAACTAGAGTAATGAGACAGTTGTACGTTTCGTGTCCTTGAACGCAAAACCCTAAACTTGATCAGAATCTGTTTGTATCATTTAAAAAATATTTTTAGTGAGGTTCTTAACTTTGTTTTTATTTTACATTATTTATTTTTATTTATATCTTATTATTTCACACTATTTGAATGTTACATTTGGACCTATATTTTTTAGAACTGGTTTGTAAGTTTAATTTTTATCTTCTACTGCTAATTTTAGATTAAGATGTGGGTTGGACAATTCGGTATATTTTTGTGCTGAGTTGTTTTTTGTTCTGCCTCGGGTCTTATTTGGGAAGCGACAATACCATAATAATGTTATCAGTGATTGAATTAAATGGAAGCATATATATGAAACTGGAGTGTAAAATTAGAGCGTAAACGTCTTTAAAGATTATTAGTAGAAAAAATTAAGGGGAAAGGGAAAAAAATCAAGGCATAAAAATGAGTTAATTAAGAGTGGGGGGTAAATAATTAGGTTTCTTTGATAAAACGCCTGTAACTCACGAGCTTGAAGGCATGGAGGCGAGATTAAAGAAGAGCGGGAAGAGTGAGAAAAGGAGAGAGAGCGATAGAGAGTGAAAGAAAACGAAAAAAGCCCAGAAAAGCCAGACGCTGTAAAGGGTGGAGGATTCTTTAATTACAAGTTTTGGTGATCTGGTTATAGAATACTTAATCACAGCGGTGGAAGACTTTGGTGGTGGGGTCGAAGTTTATCTCCACGAGAAAAGCTTACCCTTCTGCTTTCCCGCTTCTTCTTGAATCTCAACTGCAACACCCCCCATTTCCGAAGAAAGAGAAGGAAAGTTGGAGAAAAGCGAGAAAATAGTGGTTGCAGTTATGGTTGTTTAGGTGGATTGTAGTGTAGTTAGAGTGAAGCGGAGGCCGGAGTAGTCGTGTGAGAGGAGATGGACACTCCGGAGAGAAACAAGATTGGGTCTACTTCTGTCTCTAAATTTGAGGTAATGATTTGCCCTTGCCCTTGGCCTTGATGTTTTTTTTTTTAGATTCAGTGATTAGGTTAACTTAGTTCTTTTCCACGAATGTGTGCGCGCGATTTTGAGTGTTCGGCTTTTGCGTCATTTCTGCTTTGGTTCTTCTTCGTTAGCTTTAGCGGCTTCGGATTGTTGGCCAATTCGTCGTTTTGGTTGCTCTTAGTCACTGCATGTGCTTGATTTGACCTCTAGGTTCATCGATCTACATTTTCTATGCTTCTACCGAAACGGGTGTTTTTCTGCTTACTTCCCTTTGAAGAAGAGCAAAATCTTTTCTGCGACAATTTCAATTTTCTTCAGAGATTTGGTTTTTCAATTTCTCTTTTCCGAGTGGATTCCAACTCTAAGTAATGTGTAGATGCCGAATTAACACTTTAAACTCCCATTATGATGAAAGAACTTTGTGTTTTCGTTTTTTACTTTGGTTTCAGCAGATCTCTCAAAATTAATGTACTTCATGGGAGAAATTTTGACCTGAAAGATCTGACTATCTTCTATCCACCCCCGATTCTTTTTAAGATGCTAGTGTAATTTTTGTACTCTTTCAGTGACTATGAACTAACTACATCTATATTCTGCATTGCAGATTTTGATTTTTTCCCCCTTCCTTGCTTAACGAGATTCTTATTCTTTGATCGCAGGACTCCCCCGTCTTTAACTATATCAACAGTCTTTCCCCAATAAAACCAGTTAAGTCAACTCAATTTACGCAGGCTTTCAACCCATTGAGTTTTGCAGCTCTTCCCTCTGTTTTTACGTCACCACATGTCAGTTCTCACAGGGAATCAAGATTCCTGCGAAGGTAACTTTTTTCTTCTTCTTTTTTGTTGCTTGTTAGGGAGGATTTTGTTGCATTGTATGTGGATTGTTGATGGGTCCTTTTTGTTGAAAAAAAAATTTCCAGGCATAATAATTATTCAGATCCATCAGAACCTGAACTTCCTTCTGCTGATGGGAATAAAGATTGTACAAGTGAAGGAGGTGATTTGAACGGTTCTCAACTCTATAATAACTCAACTGGACCGCAGGAAAACTTTGATTCGGGGGTTTCAAGGAGTAATTTATCCATCGATCCTCTGAATAATCACTCAAAATCGATTGAGGCATTACAGCGATTGAATCGCTACACTAGTAGTCCCAACAATGATCCAACAAATCCAGGTGTTATTCAAGTGGATGGTTTGCCAAAATTTGGTGGCACTTCAGATTTAATCTTATCCAATGGTAAAAAACACCGTGAAAATGGTTCATCTGAACCTATAAGGGAGGGGATGGGATATGACTGGGAAGGTTTGATCGCCGATGGTGCTGACCTGTTAATTTTTGCTTCTCCTAATGGATCAGAGGCCATAAGGTTAACACAAAAACCGTTAGAGCCTTTAGCAGAATTTTCTCCTACTATTATGGGAGTACAAAACAATAGCAACAATATGCAAATTATACCAATTGTCAATCCCGTCGATTCTTGTGGACAGCAAGAAGCAGAAGAACCTTCCTCTCACCATGCAAAAACTCGGGACCTGGATGAGCATCAGAAATTGGACATTGTTACCTATTCTAATTCAGAAAAGTGTATGACACATTGTTCTGGGGAAAACATCGATAATGAGGTGGCTGGTGACTGTCCAATTTATTGCGAGGTATATGCTACTAGCTGTCTAACTTTTGTAATATGAGTTCCACCTTAATTGACTTTCTAATTCATATATTAAGCCATTTCAGTTGGGTTGATGTGAACTTTTTTCCTCAAGTACAGTAAATTAAGTGCAGATGATCACCTTTTGAAAACCATGCATAAATAATTTTTTTTCCATTATATATATTCTATATTTTACATATTCATGAACTAAAGAGGTGATTGATTTTTTTCCTCTATTGTCGTTTTGAAATGGATATATTCTCTGGCTAGGTTTCAGGGTTTCTAGAAATGAAATATCACTGGTTTTTTGGCAGTCTATTATGCTTTGATTTGGGATGGTGTTTACAACTATTTCAAGCATTTTATTTTGTATGACATGTATAGAAAGGCTGCAATCTATCTTTTCGTGCCTCATTTGTCTGTATTGTTTCTATGATTTTCACATAAAAAAGTCTCTTGGATCTGCAGTTACCTTTTTGGTGGCATTCTTGGACATACATTTGATTTTCTTCAACCTTCTTGTCGTTTGTTACTTTCCCATTTATACCTGTTTACTTGTACTTTATACTTAATTGGCCAGACTGACAGATAAGTGGTTGTTGTCTCTTTGCTAATAGCCTATCTCTACTTTGCATCGTGGTCTGCCGAGGCGTTGTTTGGATTTCGAGACAGTTGGTACACACAAAAAGAACTTAGGCGAAGGTTCAAGTTGTAGTTCTAAGATGTCACATGCTGATGAAAACCTTGCCTCCAACAATAAGCAACTACTCCGTAGTAAATCAGCTGGAAGTTCAGCTATGTACGTTTTGAATGGAATAGGATTGCACTTAAATGCTCTAGCGGCAAGTTCAAATGGCTACAAAGATGTCAATCACGAAAATTTGTCATACAGAAGACAACAAAGTCTGCCCAGCACCACTGCACTATATCCTTCCCCTACAACAGAAGAGGAATATTACTTGGCTTCAGCTGTTTCCGAAAAAGATGCAGATCCTTCTGACAATGGGGTTCAGATGGATGAAGATGCTTCTCATGCATCACCTTATGTTTTAGGTGAAGATTTCAATCAGAATAGTCCCAAAAAGAAGAGGCACGTGACATGTCAAGTTAACTAGTTTGTCTTTGTTAAATTATTCCGTGTTTGGTTGAAGATTTAGTTATTTCTTACTTTTATTTCATTTTTTTTTAATTGTTTGATTCATTGCAGGCGTAAAGAATATTCTGGAGAAAGTGACTCATGCAAGCGATGTAACTGCAAAAAATCGAAGTGTTTGAAACTGTGAGTATTGTGGTCCTTGTCTAATTAAAATCGAAACTCTTAATTTTGTTAGAGTTTGGTATGACTTGAACTCTAATTGGGTCAAGTTGTTCCAGTATCTAATATTAGAGTTTTCTATTTACTCTTTGTATTGATACTTCAATTGCAAAACTTATTGTATTGATTTGGATTAGTGAATACTCTCCTCTACTTGTGTTTTTTTACCCGTCTAGGGTTTTTCACATAAATCTCAGTATCCATTATTTTCTAGTTTTCTTTTCGATTCTCATTCAAATTTCAACCAATTTGATACCTGGTAGATTTCTAGATCAATTGATAAACTCTTTTTTATCTGAGTTATTTACAGACATCAAGTCATATTGGTTGTTTGACGTGCAAATTTTATTATCACAGTTTCATGTGCATGAGTTTAATCAAAAAAGATTTATTGTCATGCAGTTATTGTGAATGCTTTGCTGCTGGTGTCTACTGCATTGAACCATGTTCATGTCAAGAATGTTTTAATAAACCAATTCATGAAGATACTGTTCTTTCAACTCGCAAGCAGATCGAGTCTCGCAATCCCCTTGCATTTGCGCCTAAAGTGATTAGAAATTCTGAAACTGTGCCGGAACTTGCGGTAAGCATCTAAATGGCGAAAATTTTGTTTGCTGAATGAACTGCAATTCAATATTTCAAGTTTTTCATTTTGCAGGATGAATCCAGCAAAACCCCAGCTTCGGCTCGGCATAAAAGAGGATGCAACTGCAAAAAATCAAGTTGTCTGAAGAAATACTGCGAATGCTATCAGGTTTGTTCTCTTTTTTTCCCAGGGTTGTGTTTTTTTGCCGAGGCTACATTTATATTCATTTGAATCATGCACAATCTGATTGGATTTGGTATTTTTACGTAAAGGGTGGTGTTGGATGTTCCATTAGTTGCAGATGTGAAGGGTGTAAGAATGCATTTGGTAGAAAGGATGGTGAGTTCGACATTGAGTTTATCCATAAATTTCCCTTTGAAGTGCTTTATCGTTGCATAAAGAGATTTGCAGATTAATTGTTTAATGTTTTGGAAATATTTTGTTAATGTAGGTTCAGTTCTAATGGAATTAGAGACCGAGCAAGATGAAGACGAAACAGAAGCTAGTTTGAAGAGTGTGGCAAAAAAACTTTCACCTCTGGGAACTGAAATACAGAACAACGAAGATCAGAATTCCAGTCCTCTTCTTCCCACAACACCATTACAGCTCTGCAGGTTTAAATATATAGCCTTTCAACCTTTTGGAGACTGATTTAATGGCCGTTTTATTGTTATAAATTCTTAATTATATATATGGCCAGGCCAATGGTTCCGCTGCCATTTTCATCCAGGACGAAACTAGGTTCCTCGTTTCTTATCACCGGATCTTCCTCTGGGTTATACACGAGCCAAAAACTCGAAAAGCCTAATATTCTTCGACCTCAACTCAAGTTCGATAAAAACATGAAAGCTGTTTCGGAAGATGAGATGCCGGAGATTCTTCGGGTTGATAGCTCTCCACGCGTTAAGACGACTTCCCCCAACAGTAAGAGAGTCTCTCCACCTAAGAGCGACTTTGGATCGTCGACCGTTCCAAGAACTGGTCGGAAGTTGATTCTACAATCCATCCCTTCATTTCCGTCTCTCACTCCGCAGCACTGAAATACGGTGATAATTACTATACCCCTTTAATTTACTCGCAAAGTCGGAAGAGTATGTTGATTAGATGGCATTATGGTTGATCGTTGTAAGATAAGAACTGCATCCTCCTCTTTTCATGTTAGACTTTTCTTGTATAGCGTAGCACGTATTAGCAATTTCGAAGCTTATTCATGCAGAGAAATAGTGTTGAATTTAAACGACATTTATTATGTGACATTACAAGTATTTAACTTGATTTTTGGTCCTTTTTCCTTCGCCCATCTCTTGTTTTAAGAGTTAAAGATAGAACTACATGAGTAAATTTGCTGGATTGGTGTATATTTTTCTTGTCCTTTGCTGCAGAAAACTTTTGATCTACTTTATGCAGAATGTGTTCTTTATGGAGGGGAAAACATGGGGGCTGGCTGCTCCACTGAAAGACGAAGACACAATCTGAACTTCATCTTTTAGCTGGGGTCCATGTCCATCGGCCGTGGCAGTGGCCCCTTTAATCAATGAGCTTGTTTGGTGGAAGGGGAGTTGAACTTTTGAAAACAGGGTGGGAAGGCCTTTAATTTGAAAAATCCCTCCTTTCCCCACCCTGTGAGTCATAGATTGAGAGGGGGCTAATGGGTGTTTCCTAGTTTGTGCAGGGAGATGGGATTGGACAAAAGACCAATCAACCTCCATGTGGGTCTGCTCCTGGTTCTCTGTCTCTGAAAACACTGTTGTCTGGTTGGGTACATTGTTTTTATGTGCTTCGACCCATTTTTTGTTTGGATTTTACCTCGCTTGTTTCTTTCGACCCTTCCATTCTCCCAACACATTTTTGAAGATCTTAATTGGGGGGAAGTTTTGGATTTTGGTTGTCTTTACCCAGATCTTAGAACAATATGATTTTTTCACAAAACACAGGTTGAATATCTTTGTCGAACAATATCCGAAAAAAAAAGACAAATTTATTATAAAAATTAAAATATAATTTCAAATTTGGCGATTCTAACTTACGGGAATTTATAGACAATTCAGATCTATGGTTTACAGTGAAGTCTAACCTGCCCATTTTCTTCAACCTTGCTTGTTGCTGTCTTGACTAAAGCCAGTATCTTTTGCCGGCCTTCATACATTATGGGTCACACCTAGTACAAAAACAATATAGTTATAATAATAATTGAATTTAAGAAGGTCTAACTCCCTTAATGGACTTGAAATATATGATAATTATTAAGAGTGGGTGATGGATAGCTAACATTTTCCAAGAGTACAAAATAAGGTGGTGGTTGGGGAGCTTAAAATATTAACCCAATTAATTTGAAATAAAGTAAAGGACCCACCATTGGATTATTGAAAAGAGGATGGCCCACATTCAAAAGATTACAAATTTCATCCATTTCAAACTAAAAGTTACCTCCTTTTTTCTCATTTTCTTCTTTTAGGGTTCATACATCCAAGTGAAAAATGTTGAACATCCTCTTTATTATGTGTTGGTGTTAGGTTTAGAAAATTTGTATCAATTTTTTGGAAAAATAAAAAACATGTTCTCAAAAGTCATTACTGAAAAATCGTGGGGTTTTCTACTAAAAAAAACAATCGTATGATCTTTAAGAGACATTCAGTCATTTATTCTACATTTTTGTTAAATATATTTTAATAAAAACTATTTACAAATTACTTGAGACGTCGCTTCTGAGATCATTTAGAGGCTCGTTTACCATTACTTGAAATTATTCGAGCATGTGATTATTAATAGCGAAGACATTAAGTTAGTTTTGTGAATATCTTCTTCATTGAAACATTTTGGCAAAATAGTTCACCTAATATAGGCTATTACTTTAAATAGGGTAATTAATAAAGCAATTAATGAATTTTTTAATAATTTTGTGAACAATTAAAACTTTAAACTATGAATAATAAATGACATAAATTTCGCAGTCACGTTAAAAATTTAAATTGTTTAAAATAATCTCCTAAGTATTCGTTTTCCACTGCAGAAACTAGTCAGATTATTTTAAACAGTTTAAATTTTTAATCGAAAACTTGATTGCGAGATTTCGTAGCTGATTTGATAGTTTATGGTTTATTTTATTAATTTTCCTTATGAATTTTGTCAACTAATGTTATTAGATCTCCTTTATTTAAATTTCAATTATTCAATGATGCAATAATTAAAATTTATTATCTTTAATATTCATAAAACAATGTTGATATGCATTTAGTTTATTTAGTCACCCAACGTATTTCAAAATTTTGTATATAATTAACTAGGGGTGTTCATAGTTCGGTTCGGTTCGGTTTTGATGTGAAATCAAACCAAACTAGTCGATTTCGGTTTTAAAATTACAAAACCGGAATTGGTTTTAGAAAAATCAAAACCGAGTCGGTTTCGGTTTTAAAATCTTGGTTCCGGTTTCGGTTCGATTTCGGTTTTTTCTTTATTAATTTTTTTCAAATATTATAATAAAAATTATAAAAACATAATTAATAACAATAAAATTATTCTTCCTCTTCTCTTTTCAAAACAAAATTTTGTCTAAAAAATAGTTATTAGGTCTTTTGGAGCTAAAATCACTTCAGAGGCTGAGGCACGAATGATCGAATATGGAACTTCAAAAACAAAAAAATACTATAAACGTATTTATGCGGTTCGGTTTTAGTTTTTCGGTTTTGAAAAACTAAAACCGGTAACCGAACCAAAACATTCGGTTCTTACAAAAGAGAACCTTATTCAGTTTTTTTAATAGAAAAAACCTTATTCGATTTTGATTTTTTGATCGGTTTTAGTTCGGTTCGTCGGTTCGGTTCGGTTTTGAACACCCCTATAATTAACCATAAATGATGTAACTAATAAAAAAGCTAGCGTGACAAAAAAACTATATTCTAAATAAAGAATTTGGATTCCCAACAAAGTATACTTTTGAAATGTTGAGCAAAGCAACAAAAAGAAAATTATTATAATAATAAATTT
The DNA here is from genome assembly GCA_022433065.1 of Begonia loranthoides. Taxonomy (NCBI): domain Eukaryota; kingdom Viridiplantae; phylum Streptophyta; class Magnoliopsida; order Cucurbitales; family Begoniaceae; genus Begonia; species Begonia loranthoides. The sequence goes on from CM039474.1 coordinate 2,854,391, forward strand.
TAAAAGGAAAAAAATAGAAAAAAAGGTAGCTTTTTGGAGTCATTTATGTTCTTAAGAACTTCCACCCACCACCTATGGACCAACTTCAGCAATTACCAAAAAACTTGTTTTTCAAGTAGTTTTACAAGATCACTTGAGTGCTTTTTTGGGTCAAGACTAATTGCATTTCAATTCTGAGATTTTTATTACGTTGAAATAATGAACGAGAATCGGAAAAGAGAAAAAAAAAATAATGGACACCGAATTTACGTGAAAAATCTAAGACGGGTAAAAAACAACGGGCAGATAAGAAAAATCACTAATAGAAATTGGTACAATAAGTTTTGCGGCTCAATTATATATTTATAGCATACAGGAATTCCTAATCATACTGAAATAGAAAACTCTAATTTTGCAAGAATTAAGAAACCTCTAATGTGGGCCAAACTGATCTGGCGCAATTAGAATCTGGGTTAAACCCTAACATATTCAGTTATCTATGGATCTTTTCTAAAACAAGTATATTTACGAGGAATCGAATGTGTTTGCGATATAAAGTTTATCCCTTGAAGAGCAAAAAGTAAATGAAAAATTAACAAAACGACTACTAAAATATACGAGCAGTGACAAGATGAATACTAAATAATTTTCACTAACAAATAAAACACCGAATTATAAAAAAAATAAATAATGCAAACATCGCCGTCACGTTTTCGGTTAGAAATTAAACATGTATTCTGTTGTGAAAAGTAAATTTTATTTCAACAACTTATTTTCTGTAGTAATGGAGGAATATTTGCTGCGAAAATAATATTTTTTGCAACGAAAATAGATCTTTGATGAAAAAAGTAAGTTTTATTACAAGAATATGTTTTTCCTGTAAGTATTTATTATAAAAATAATATTTTTTACAATATAGTTGAATTTTTTGGAGTAAAAAAAATATTTTTTCCAATAAAAAAAATGATATTTTTATATTTTAAATATACCAAAGTAAATTTATACTTCGATTTATCGGCGTATTTATGAGTGTAGCCAGCGGTATTCGGTAAGTGGTGTATTTTATTGACTGTATTGGCCTAGTCTTCCGCTTCACGAGGCATGATTGAATACTCACATTATCAAATCTCTGACTGTAATAATGGTGAGGACCCAGTTGAGAACCAGAGGGTGAGAAATGGGATGAGGAAGACGATGGGGCAGCCGTAGACTTTTGCTGCCGCAGCTCCAAAGGAGAGTCTTGCTCTCCTGTTTTGGTTCTTGTTGTACGGTATTGACCTTTGGTTTTTTGCAGTAGGCTATGGTTTTTGAGTTTTTCAATACCCTTTTGCTTAAATTTGAAGGGTTCTTTTGTGTTCTTCTTGAATGCAGAGAATATTTTTATTTTCCTATGAGAAGATGTATCTGGGTTTCTGTCATTGGGTACGTTCTTCTTCATTTCGCCTGAAAATTGTTCAGTTTCTGCAAGTTTTATGAGGAGTTAACTCTTTCTGGGTTTTTTTTTTGGCAGATTTCCTGTTGCTCTTTCTCTATAACTGGTTCTCGTTCTTCTGGTTAGTCTTTGAACTACTTCATTGTCCAGAAATCATTATTTTCTTCTTGTCGCTAGGTGTTTGTTTATATAGATTCTTGCTGAAAATAACCAAAAAATTTGACTGTCATAGACGAACGTCGGTGATCTACATTTCTTCTATTTTCTTTCATCGTTTTTCTTCTTGCTTTTGAGTTTCTGATTTGTTACTTGGAAGCTTAAAATCATAGTAGCTATAGAAGAATAAAATGATTGAAGAATGTTTAGATTAACCGAGAAGTTCTATTTAGATTTTGCTGACTGTTTTCTGGGTTGATCTTCATCTGCAGGTTTATTGGGTGGGACAAGCTGCAATATCTCATCTATGCTTCATCGGAGTAGTTGGAGTTGAATGTATTGCTGTTCTAGCCCGGATCTGCTTTCTGGGAACTGATTATTGTGTAAATATCAAGCATTTGTAAGGACAGATTCTGTATTGGAGGGTCGTTTTAGCTTGGAAAAATGGCAACTTTGACTCATTCTGGATCGAGGCGATTGTATTCATGGTGGTGGGACAGTCACATTAGCCCCAAAAATTCCAAATGGCTTCAAGAAAATCTCACAGGTCTTCTTTCTCTCTGCAATATGATTGTCTATAATTTGGATAATTTAATGTATGAATCTTGTAGATTGGATTTAATGAGATTATCGATGAAATGCGATGTTTTTGAGCAGATATGGATATGAAAGTGAAAGCTATGATAAAACTTATCGAAGAAGATGCAGAGTCTTTTGCGAGGAAGGCAGAAATGTACTACAAGAAAAGGCCAGAGCTGATGAAATTGTTAGAGGAAATTTACCGAGCTTACCGAGCGTTGGCGGAAAGATATGATTATGCAACTGTGGAGCTTCGTCAAGCCCATCGGACGATGGCGGAGGCATTTCCAAACCAAGTCCCTTGTGATCTGATCAATGAATCGCACTCAGAAACTTCCGTTTCTGGACCCGAAGATCCTCGTACTCCCGAAATGTCACATTCAATTCGTACATTATCCGACCTGGATGACTTGTCAATCAGCTTTCATGGAATTAGCAAAAGGGGTCATAGACAAGTCGACGAGGATGGATTTTCTCTATTATTGAGCGAAAACCAGAATCTCGAGGGATTTGGCGACTCATCAGAAACCGAAGTTGAAAGTGTGAATGGAATGTTGACCAAGATAGAAGCTGAGAAAGAATCTATTTTTCTTAAATACCAGCAGGCCTTAGAAAAATTATCAAGTCTGGAGACCGAACTTAAAAATGTGCAACAAGAGGCTGTGGGGCTTGATCAACGAGCAAGCAAGGCCGAAATTGAGATCAAAATATTGAAGGAAGCTCTTTCTGGAATGGAGTCAGAAAGAGATGCTAATCTTCTTCGGTATAATCAGTCGTTGGAAAGGATATCTAATCTGGAGAATCTACTGTCTCTTTCTCAGGAAGAAGCTACAGCGCTCGATATTAGAGCCGGCAAAGCAAAAACTGAATCTCAATATCTCAGATTACAACTTTCGAGTTTGGAGTACGAAAAGGAAGCCAGTCTTCGGCAGTACAAGCAATGTCTCGAGAAGATAGCTCTCATGGAGGCTAAGATTGCTGCAGCTGAGGAAAATTCGAGGGTACTAAATGACCGTGTAGAAAGAGCAGAATCTGAAGAAAATTCGTTGAAGGAGACGATTAATGAGTTGATTAAAGAGAAAGAAACGGCATCTCTCGAGAAGTGGTTGGAGACGATGGTGAAGATGGAGAGTGAAATTTCTCAGGCTCAAAATGATGCAAAAAAACTAAATGATGAACTCCTGACAGTCTCGAATAAGTTAGACAGTGCGGAAGTAAAATGTTCTCAATTGGAGGACTCAAATCGAGCCCTGCAATTAGAGGCGAACAATCTGATGGAGAAGATCACAATGAAAGATCAAGAACTTGCTCAAAGGCAAGTCGAATTTGAGAAATTTCAGATCCGAATGCAAGATGAACAGTCGCGGTTTAAGCAGGTTGAATCCAGTCTTCACACATTGCAAGACTTGCATTCTCGATCTCAAGATGAGCAGAAAGCTCTTACCCTGGAGCTTAAAAATGGTCTTCGGATGTTGAAGGATTCGGGCATACACAAACTTAGTATGGAGGAAGAGCTTCAAAAGGTTAAGGAAGAGAATAGGAGCCTGAAGAATCTAGAGAATGAAATTTTCAGCTTGAAGGAGATAAAACACAAACTTGAAGAAGAGGTATTTCACAGAGCAGATTATAGCAATGCGCTGGAGCGGGAAATTCACTGTTTGAGGGAAGAAATAAAAGGCATGAATGGAAGATACCAGGCGATAATGATGGAGGTTGAATCCGTAGGTATGAATCCGGAAAGCCTCTCATCTTCTGTAAAGGAATTGCAAAATGAGAATGCTAGGTTTGGAGACACCCTCGAGATGGAGCGTACCAGAGGAGAAGCTCTGTCTGCTAAGTTGAATTCTATGGAGAAAATTTCAAAAGATAATGCGATTCTTGAGATTTCTTTGGCAGAAATGAACGAAGAGTTGAAAAAGCTAAGGGTGAAGGAGAAGGACTTCCAAGAGACGTGCCATTTTCTTCAGGAAGAGAAAACCAGTCTTGTTGCTGAAAAGGCCAACTTGCTGATACAGCTGCAGATTGTAACAGAAAATATGCAGAAGCTCCTGGAGAAGAACACCTTACTGGAGAATTCCTTATGTGGTGCAAATGTTGAGCTTGAAGGTTTGAGGGATCATTCAAAGAGCTTAGAAGAAGTCTGCAAGTTACTGAAGAGTGAGAAATCTAATCTTCTTAGCGAAAGAGATGAATTGGTATCTCAATTGGCAAACGTCGAACTGGGGCTCGGAACTCTCGAAAAGAAATTTTCAAATCTTGAAGATAAGTATACTTCCTTGGAAAATGAAAACGAGATGACAATCGATCAAGTCGAAGAATTGAGGTCTTCCATTGTTGCCGAGAAAGAAGAGCGGGCAAGTTACAAGACATTAAATGAGACGAGAATGTCTGGTTTGGAGTCCAATATTCTTCTTCTGCAACAAAAAAGTAGACCGGGGAAGAAAGAATTTGAAGAAGAACTAGAGAAGGCTGTAAATGCTCAGGTAGAGATCTTCATCCTCCGGACATTTGTCGAAGATTTGGAGGCGAAAAATTGTTCGCTATTAATCGAATGTCAAAAACTTAACGAGACATCCAAATTTTCGAATAAGCTGATCGTGGAGTTGGAGCAGGAAAATCTCGAGCAGCAGGTGGAAATAGAATTCTTGGTGGACGAAATCGAAAACTTACGGAGGGGGATTCATAGAGTGTTCAAAGCTGTTCAATTCAATCCGGAATATGGACAAAAAGATGAGATTGAAAGAGAGAAACTTCTTTTATTGAACATTTTGGACACAGTTGAGGAATTGAAAACTTGTTTGTGCAGAAACAAAGATGAGAAACAGCAGCTTCTGATTGAGAACTCAGTCCTCATGACTCTGCTTGGGCAACTCGGAATCGATGGTGAAGAACTTCAGAGACAGAAAAATTTTCTCGAGAATGAGTTCAAAATCCTGAAAGAAGAGCTGGCTTTGAATGAAAAAGAGAAATATGATCTGCAAGAGAGGACGAGGCAATTGACGTTTGAAGCTACCCAGAAAGAGCAGCACGAGAAAATTTTGGCCGGCGAAATCCAAATTCAAAAACTCAAGTTGGAAAATTTGAGGAGAGATTACCTGGTACTACAGAAAGAAAATTCAGATTTGATTAAAGAAAAGAGGTCTGAGTTAGAGAAGTTTTCGGACCTCGAAGATGCATATCATGTTCTTGAAGAAGAAAATGAAATAATCATCGAAGCAGGTGTAGCACTCGACATATTCTCGTTAGTTTTCGAAAGCTTCACAGCAGCGAAAGCTATGGAAATGAAAGCTCTTAACGAAGATCTCGATTGTCTCCATCTGGCCAATAGTGATTTAAAGGACAAGGTAGAGGAGATGGACGAAGCATTGGTAATGAAAGAAACGGAAATTCTCCGATTGAATGAGTTGGTCGAGAAGTTAGACGATGAGCTGCATGAAGTCAAAAAGCATAATGATCTACTAATACATGAAATTGTACTTGGAAATAATTTTCTGAGACAGAAAGTAGAAGGGCTTTCGGAAACCGAACAAGAGTTGAGGGATTCGCAAGAATTAAACGCCAAACTGTGCAATAGAGTTGAGGAATTGAAGATAGAATGTAAAGAATTGACATTAATTCGAGAAAATCTAGAAATTGAGAATCTTGAACTCTGTACGGATGGCCACCGACAGCGCGAAGAAATCGATTGGCTTCTTGAAATGAATGAAACTTTAAAATCAGAGGTAGATGTGTTGTACGAGGAAGTCGAAGAATGCAGGATTAGAGAGGATAGCCTCAGTTCAGAGCTTCAAGAGAGAAGAGACAGGTTTGAACTTTGGGAAGCTGAAGCTGCATCGTTTTATTTCGATCTTCAAGTCTCGGCTGTTCGTGAGGTTTTTCTTGAAAGTAAGCTTCATGAAATTACTCGAGTATGCAAGAAGATTGGAGGTGAAAGTGCAGCGAAAGATGTGGAGATTCAAAGTCTAAGAGAAAGTTATCAGATCCTGGAAAGTGAAATGGTGAGGCTAAAAGCCGAGTTTTCTGCAACGGCTTCGAAAAAGAACGTAGAACTAATTTCAAACACAAGCGTTGAAGTAAGAGGATCGGCGAAAGACGGAGAAGAGTCCAAATTTGGGGGGACTTCACATTTAGAGATTGCAAATAATGGAAGGATGGCCCTTCGGAATGAGTTTGATCAAACTTTGAAGCCGCATGTGAAAAGATCCGGAAATGGGACACTCATGAAAGACATCCCTCTCGATCGAGTCTCGGGTTTTTCAATCTATGGACGGACTAAAAGGGAGAGCTGTGGGGCCAATGACCAAATGCTACAATTGTGGGAAACAGGGGAGCTGAAAACCGACCAGAATCTAATATCCAGTAAGGCTCATAACCCAACAATCTTACCTCTCCCGACCAACCAGAACAATCGCGAGGAACAAAATCATTCAGGTTCTTCGTCGGAAATAGAGACAGAACCCTTGTTGGGCGATGACAGGTACGAGAGATCCTCTAGCATCAGAGAACGAAGTCAAGGAGGCAAAAAGAGAAAGATTCTACTGAGGCTGGCCTCGGATGCTCAGAAATTGACGAATCTTCGAACTACAGTTCATGATTTGAACAAGAGAATGGAAACTAAAAACTGGAGCAAGAAGGAAAGCTATATCGAATACGAGATGGTTTATAAACACCTGAAAGAAGTCGAAGAAAGTGTTCTTCAGCTGGTTAACGTGAACGATCAATTGACGAAGAACGCAGAGCAAAGTCCTTCGTCCTTGGCCGGAAAAACCACTTCGGAGATGGAGATTGAAAACATCGCCAAAAACAACATGATGGAGCAGGCAAGAAAAGCGGCCGAAAAGATTGGAAAGCTGCATTTAGAGGTACAAAACATTCAAGTCGTGTTGCAGAAACTGGAAGAAGAGAAGAAAAGAAAATGGAAGACAAGATTTTCGAAGAACAAAACAAGCATCGTACTGAAGGATTTCATTTACAACGGCAGGAAAAGCGGCGACAAGGACAAGAAGAACAGCTTCTGTGGGTGCCAAGGACCTGCAAAGATCGAAGATTGAGCAAGAATTCTGCACATTTTGGTGAAAACTTGTAGGTTTTCTTCTGTTCTTGAACGAAGCATTTAATATTATGATCGGGCATTGTCATTACAGGCAACTATCTCGACCGAACAGAGTTTAAGCGTACAAAGATCTTCCATTTTTAGTCAAATCTGTCGCAGGAACTACAAAATCACATGAGCAAAAAGCTGAATAATTGCACAAAATTTCATCCACTGTCAAAAATGAAGAAAAAAATGATAAATATATAAACTATTTCATGTCTCCGGAAAATTATCGCGGTGTTGTTTGAAGCAAAATGATTACTAATCAAGCTCCGACGACTTCGGTAGTCCCCTCTGCCATTGTTTCATCGGCGGGCCTCTCCAGCTTCACACCCACATCTTCTGAATAATCACCGTGAACCTACATGAACGTGCATAGGGATAGATTAACACAATCTATCATGAGTAATAAAGAAAATCAACTTAACGTGCGCAATGCAAACAAAGTAGACAGACCTCCATCAACTTTCCAAGATCAAACTTGGGAGCTTTCAAGATCTTGACTTTTTGAATAAATACGTTCTGTAAAGGGTAGATGCTTGAAGTTGCTTTTTCAATCTCTTTTCCAATTGATTCAGGTATAAACTTGCGAACCAGCTCCTTCAGATCACAGGAAGTTGCCTGCTTTACCATTATCTCCCTCATCTTTCCACGAATCTATTATTTAAAGTCAAATCATGTAAGAACAAGGCAGAAAACCTAAAAATTAAAAATATATACAAGATGAGAAACTAATCGGAAGCTGACCTGTCTGATCTGACTGGACTGTGCATAACAGGTTCTCTTGACCTGGTTTGGACGTCTTTTGGTGAATCCAATGCAAAACATTCTCAAAGTGTAGTTGTCGGTAGTCTTCACATCGACGTGTGCTTCTATCAATGTTTGCCACTTCCTAACCAAAGACCTCAACTTGTCGGTCGTGAAATTCATTCCCTGAATGTTGTCAAAGAGGAAGAACAATGAGTCTCGGGGATCAATAAAATTAAAGCATTGTGCATATAAAAATTTGAAAAAAAACATCTTTATACCCAGAAATTTGTCAAAACATTCCTCCCTTGAACGTCTTCAGCTCTCAAACGAATCTTTCTGTAAGCATGTTCTTCGTCATCTTGAAGGTCGGCAAGTGATATCTCAAACACCCTGTGTTTGAGTCCTTCAGAAGCAATCTTTTACACAACATAAAATGTTAGAAAAATGTTTTGGAAGAGAGAAACGTTGACATTTATATACAAGCACACAGGGTGCACTATCCCAGAATTTCAGCACATTGCAAAACGGGTATTTTAACTCCAGCATGATTAGAAAGAATTGGAATCCCAATTTTACAGTGTTTTGAAGACCATAACTGGACACAGCACTACAGAAATCAAACCACCATGGTGATTTGAACGTTAAGAATTACTTAAAATTCAGTTTTTCATAGGAATCCAGAAAAGTGTGCGTTCAGCGCAATTTCATTCCCCAATTGTTTTGGCACTAATCTCATTAGCAGAAATAACAAAAAAAAGATATTGAAACACAACTAAAATTCAGAATGTATTACGTTAATATCTAACCAAGACGCCAACTTAACAAAAATTTGAATTAAATTTGGAATCATCGGGGAGACCATTTGAATCATATTGTCACACCAATAACAACTCTTAACCACATCATGTCAATTTAGCGGAGACCCAGATTAAAAAAGTCGCTCATTTAGTCATTTCCTTATCTTTACATAAATTTAGAAGCCCAAGGAGATTTTGAAATACCTTGGTTCCCTGAGTGCGAGTAACAAGTGTCTTGCCCACATTCTTCACATTGAAGACAGAGGGAGCCTTGATATCGTACCAATCTTTCTTAGCAAATGGATCGGCTCTGAAAGCACACAATTTTGAATATATAAAAATAAAAACCTAAAACAAATACAACGAAGTGAAATATCAATCTCAAGATATGGATGCGAAATCAAAGAGGAGAAACTTATAATAGTTGAACAAAATTACTCACGCTTTCTTCTTGCCTCCCTTCTTTCCCTTCGAAATCCTCTTGTTTTTCCTGCATAGAGGGAAAAGAAAATACTTTATAGCAAGGAATTAGCTGTATATTTGAACAATACCAACTGCAGTCTGCAGATAGTGATAACGTACCCGACGGCCATGGTTGGAGTGACTGAGCCGACGACCGCTGCAAAATTGCAAAAGAGGAAGAGAACCAAAACCCTATTCTCGAAGTTCAATTTATACCTCGCGCTTACAGGTTTGAGAATGCATTCGGCTATTTTGAATATTTTCGTAATTTCTCACATCTAATAATGCTAAATTACTAGTTTTATAATCTAATCACACGTTATTTCGATTTATTAATTGAAATATTATTTTTATTTATTTTATTATATGGTTTAACATAATGAAATAGCTATTTTTCATGAATTTTAATGATAATTATCATCGCTTTTATTTTTAAAGATAATTAACAAAAAAAAAACTTTGAACTATTAGATCGATGACAAACTAAATCTCAAACTAATTTTATTAACAACTAAAACTCTGAACTATGATAAATGAACGAACCACACCTCGTTGTCACATTTATCTTTAAAAAAATATCTCTCAAACGTCCCTCGATATTGGAGAATGTCAAAGGTTGATTTTTGGACGTCTCTCGGAGTAGGAGGACATCCAAGGACCAACCTTGGACGTGAACGGGTCTGCAACCAATATGATCTTGCAGCCATGGAGATTTCTTTATTTTTCGATCACCGAGAAATAGATTCGTGGATATTTAGTTTCAGAAAGATGATTGACCGAGCATAAGGTGTATTTGCGAAAAATGTTGGTGACCACAAATGTGTTGGTTTCCACGGAAGTGTTGGTGCACATTGATACTTGGTTTAAAAAAATGTGGGCACGTATATATGATGTTTGCGAAGTGATCAGATATCCACAGTAAAAGCGTTGTTGTTCGCATATGTGAAGTGGAATCCACAAAATAGAATTTGTTCACATAAAGACATGACGTGACAAATTGTGATTGACGGACAATGTAGTAGGATATCCACATCAAAAGAGTTGGTATCCGCGGATGTGAGGTGGAGTCCGCAAAATGAGATAGTGACAGATTGTGATTGACGGACAATGTAAGCGTATATTTGTAATGAAAGCATTGATGTATGCAAATATAAGGTGAAATCTGTGAAATGAGATACGTTGAAAGTTTTATTTTCATAAATTTATAAAAATGTATTGTGGAGTTTTATTTTAGTAAACTAAGAAGTGACTTTTATAATTCAATGTTGCATTGTATATCCAACCAATTAAGTGAAATTTTAAGCTTTATTACATGTATAGTATTTCATAAATATAAAGTTTATGTTCATATAATATAAAGTTCTTCATTTTAATAATATATGTCACTTTTTTTTTTTATTCACGTCCATATATTTATGTCAATAAAAAATATTTTATTTTTTTTAGTAAAACTAATTAGTTAGATAAAATATTTTTATTTGTAGAGACATGCTGACGTGGAAAAAAAATAAGTACATGTGTAACGTCTCTCAGTGCTCGTAGTACAATATTATCCACTTTGAGCTGAAACCCGTATGATTTTGTTATTAGAGTTAGCCCAAAACGCATTGTATTAGGTAGGGAGGAGAATCCTACTTATAAATCATGCGTTTTTCACTATCTCAAGCGATGTGAGATTGTATACTCCCACTGACATGACCCGAATCCACACTTGAGTCATTTCTGGTCTTCACAGAGCGGGTTGTCACAACATGTGATATTTATTGTCAAAATATTAATGAAAATTTATATGGAAAATATTTGAACGTGAAATTGAATTAGAAAGACTTAATTGAAAAAAATAAAACATACGATGAATAAGTTAAAACAAACTCTAAAATACGAGGATCATATTCATAATATTGTATTTTACACTAATAAGGATGTCGGACGGGGAATTATAGATAAAATAGTGGACTTTAGTATAAAATGATAAAGTAAATAAGAATAATTTTACGGTTATTCTCTATTCTAATTTTTATTTTTACTTTATAACGTGAAAAATATTGATTTGTATGATTTATTTTAATTATTTATAATTTGCTGTATTAATTCTACCTATCAATATTTGACATGTCAGAAAGTAATAATAAATAGTAAATCTAACATTTTCATGGAATAAAGTATTTTTGGAAATGAACTGGGTACAATTTTATGAGATTAAGGTGATTAATCAATCTCCATTATGTGCAAAAAGATTAATTACATAATCTAATCACCATGTTATTGTAAATCCTTGATTTCAATATTCAAATTATGAAATTAATTACGAGACAACATACAGAGTTAAGAAATTTATTGGGCTTTTCGTTATTATTATGAAAATATGAAATAGAAAGTGGGAAGAAGAAAATTCAGTCATGGATGGTGCTAAAGTTTTTGGAGGAGGTGCTAATAAGCATTTGGAGGAGGAGGCGGAGGAGGCGGAGGAGGAGGAGGAGGAGGAGGAGGAGGAGGAGGAGGCGGAGGCGAGGGCGGCGGTGGCGGCGGACTTCTCCTCGTGCAACTAAAAGAACCACAGTCAACGGGATAAGAGTAGAAGGCGGCGCACTCCTCCGTCGACCGTTGAAGAGGCCTGTATGGAATGCAATTCTTCCCATCATCTTGCGCCGGCAGCTTGAGACATACCGGCGGTTCAACGCAGAAATAGTTGTTTGAATACGTGAAATTCTCTAACTTGGGCAATGAGCAGATGATCTCCGGAATTTCGCCTGATAACTGGTTATTCGCCACGTTTAACTGCTCCAAGCTTTTCATTCCCCCCATTGATTCCGGCAACGTCCCGACGAGATTATTATTGCTGACATCAAAGACTGTCAGTTGGTCTAGCAACCCTATTTCTGGAGGTAAACAACCAGTCAATCCACTGTTCAACAGGATTATCTCAACTAAGGTGTTCTTCAATCTTCCCAAACTTGGAGGGAGGCAACCGTTGAGCTTATTATTGGCCAAAACAATCACAGAAGCTGTCGAATTTCCTAAGTTTCTCGGAAGCGAGAATTGGAAATTGTTGTTGTTGATGAAAAGGGCGTCGAGCTTCACTTCAAAAAGACGAGACGGAACATCGCCGTCAAAGTTATTGAATCGGATATCCAGATAATTGAGCGAAGGAAGAGAGAGAAGAACCAGAGGAAACTTCCCGGAAAATTGATTATTGCTAACGTCGAACTCATAAAGAAGGCTGAGTTTGTAAAGACTGCTCGGAATGGTACCGTAAAAGCGATTAGAATTGATGTGAAAGAGAGCGAGGTCGGTCAACAGGCAGAGCTCCTCCGGCAGCGAGCCGGTTATGTCGCCGTCGTTGAGGTCTATTCCGGCGACGGTAAGGATTTGAGGATTGTCTGGGGCCGGAGCACAGAATACTCCAGTGTAGTTGCAGACGTTCGGGCCGCACCAATCTTCGGTGACTTTCTTTGGGTCGGAGGTGATGGCGTGTTTCCATGCCTGCAGAGCTGTGTAAGCCTTGTCCAATCTAGGGTTTAGGGTAGGTGGGAGAAAGGAAGAAGAAGCTTGGTACTGCCTTGGGAGAACTGCTATGGCGATGAGGCTCCATAGAAGCACTGTAATGCGTGATTCCTTCATTTTTCTGCAGAAGAAAGCCATGGCTGATCGATTTATAAAGACGAAACTTCAAACGAAGAAGAAGGTTGGTACGACTGCCGATAACGTAGAAACTTCAACAATTATAGTATCTGAAGCATTGACTAGGTCTTCTGCCCACGTAGAAACCATAAGATGGAGCAAATGGAAATGGAGTTTAGTGTTCAAAAACAGCTTTAGAAAACTGTTTTTTCTATTTTTTGCAACTACCCAACAATAGATTTCATATTTATTAAAAATTAATTTGACTTTAGATTATGAGGAAGGTAACAAGAAAACTCTCACTTCCTTTTTGATTTTAATACTAATTAAGAGATTAAGTAGGATTAAATGTGTGTCCTTTTGTAGATAGTACGTCAGATCACCAAAAACACGTCTTTGCAAAATCTTGGCTGGCTGATTTAACTTAAAATATACATATAGAGTGTGTCACATGTCTTCGAAGGCCCCGTGACACATTCGGAGAGCGACCAGATTCAAAAATGTATCAAATTGTCCGACTATTTAACATTTTTATATTTATTTCAGTAATAAAAGACTTAAATGAAATATAATTTTACTACGACCTAATCAATTGGACTAAATCAAAAGTTTAATATTGAGATAATAAAGTGTCAAATTTAAAGAAAATTAATACAAGTATTCATATAAGGTTTTAACAAAAGAATGCCAACTTTACAAAACTCTCGAAATAAAATGTTGAAATTATTAAAATAAATGTCGGTTTAATTTTGGGACGATAACTGATAATCTTTTAAATTTACACTTGAAGAGAATGTCATTGGGATGAATCGATTAAAGTTTTATATTCAACAATTAGAATTTTGTTAACAATGAATGAGCTTTAGACAATGACTGCGTCGTGTTTTTATGGAAACCTATGCTTTCACAGCTAACTCGAGCATAACAAAACTTTCGTTTCCATGTTTTTCGAGGAACCCTCATCCGCGCATGAATCTTTGCCTCTACGAATGATTTCCTGCAAGTCTGGACAACCTAGCCAATCGAAAAACCTACATTCTTCTCCAAAACTTTCCATTTTCTCGACAAAACTCAAATTTTAACCTGTCAAAATATTCAAGAGTATAAAACAAATTTGTTTGCTTGCAAGATTTATAATTTTTCCATCCATAATTCCAAAATTTTAAAATCCAACAAAACAAATTCTAAATATACAACGAACATAAACTTGAAGTTCAGATTTTACTTCGTAGAAGTAGCTGAAAATCTAAACTTTCAAACAACTGACAAAAACTCAAAGTTATTCATCTAAATTTATACTCAATCACCATGAAAAACACTTGTTCTTCACTCAAGAGTGCAAGTAGGGAAATGTTTGGCTTTTAACATGAAAAAAGAACCCTAAACAAGAGAGGGACACACATCTTAAGTGAGATAGAAGTCACTTAAATTAAATGTTTGTGGGTCACCCAACTTCACATTAGTTTTTTGGGTAAATCTTACATCCCTTAGTTTTATATTGAGTAAATACTATTTTCAATAAATAAAATTATATTTATAGTCAATAAATTGTTAGAAATTTTTTACCATTGGAATAAAATATAAATTAAATTGTTGTAGTATCTTTGTTATAATTAATTATATTACAAACTTTAAAATATTTATTTTTACATACATTGAGTAAAACACCAAATAAAATAAAATTACCTTTATAATCCTTACAAAATGAAGTAATTACAAACTCGTCTCGTAGACGCATATTATCATATATGTTTCAAACTCAACTACTTAAATTCAATTAATTACTTTAAAATACGTCACGTAATACCAACATATAACGTATTACGCATGTCGCATATATATATATATATATATATATATATATATATATATATATATATATATATATATGTACGTCAACTTCATATATCATCATTCGAATATATTTAATATTTTGAATATTATAATAGTAATGACATACTAAAATATTTGAAGCTTGGTTTTTGATTGGGACATTGAGGGAGTTTTCATGCATGAGATACAATCAATAATCATTTAAGCATCCGAATTTGATGAGAACGTTCTACGTACCTAAACAAGAAAAGTAAGTGGGAATATGCATAATAAATGACCAAGAAACATAGAATTTTCTCACCCACCAACCAACCAAACTCCACCGACAAGCCATGGACGTCTTCTTCCATCAATCTTACCTTAAAAACAACGAGAGTTCAACCTGTAAAATAGCAAACATGGATAGTTGCAGTGCCCCATTTCTCTGTGGGTCCATTCTGATGTTGAGCTAGAGCTCTCACTTCGGAGAGAAAGAGGAACGCATGTTAAATTTTTGGGCAAGGAATATTTTTTAAAATTATTTTATTTTTTAGAGGGTGCAAATATGGATAATCTTCGTAACAGCAATCTCATGATCAGTAACATTTAAAAGTGGCTCTTCTTGAGCTTTTTCCTTTAATGCAGTTTTGAAAATTCCTTAGCAGAGAGTGGGGGTGTAAGTTTCTTTCATTTATATACTTTCCTACTAATAATAGTTTAATTTTTCAAGTCTTTTAACGTATTTTGATTTAACTAATCGTTTCATTTACGGATAATCAAAACTCAATAAACATTCCTCCCTTGATCATCAAAGGGAGACCTTAAAGAAAGAAAGGTTTAAAGTGATAAAACATTTTCCAGTTTAATGATTACATCAACAAAAGTATGGATCAAGGTTAGTAAGCTTATTGAGTTTTGATTATCCGTAAATGAAACGATTGGTTCAATCAAAATATGTTAAAAGACTTGGAAAATTAAAGTATTGTTCGTATGAAAGTATGAAAATTAAAGAAACTAACAATTGGTATCAGAGCACGATAATTAACGGTTTTGATTTGCCATAAACAATTCGTTTCGTTGCTGCATAATTTTCTGTATCCAGTTAATTTTGCTGCATGTTTGTTTCGGCATGAAAATTCTGCATAAATGTGCGGCATAATTTTCTGTATAAAAGTTTTTTTGCTGGATAAATGTTCTAAACATAAAAGTTAACTTTGATGCATAATTGGTTCTGTGTAAAAGTTGATTTTAATACATAATAGTTGCTGCAACGCTTCCTCTGCGGGAACTTCCTTTTCTGAGGTAGTTTACCGGCCTGACTGAAAGAAGTAGTAAAATTGTTTCTGCTAAAAGTTAAAATGATTTGCTGCATAATTGATTTTGCATCAAGTTCTATGTAAAAGTGTTGATTAAGAGTTTGATTACTCGCTATGATCAAGAAAATTTGTTTTATGGAATTAAAGAGGTGCGAAGGAAGTTGATTTCAACTGAAGAAATCGACCAAATTCCTTTCTACATTAAAATTGTAGCTCGCGGACGCTGTCTGCAGCTAAAGGACGCAGGCAAGACTGTCCGAATGCTATCTGCAGCTAAAGGACGCAGGCAAAACTCGTCCAAATAGAATCTCTATTGTTGAATTGCACATGCGGATGGTAGCGGATCCGTGCAGACACAAGCAGAACGCGTCCACATTGAATTTGTAATATTAATGTTGCATGTTTAGACGAAGCGGATGACATGGGGATGCAGGAAATCTCATCCGCATTGAATCTGTTAATTTAAGTGTACATTTCGGACGATTGCAGACGTGGGTTTCACATCCGGACTCATCCGAAAAACATAAATGAGAGTTCGGATAATAGAGGATGCATCCGAACGGTATAAATTGCAATGTGTAAATCTGTAATGTGATTTCGGACGATAGCGGACCCGAGTTTCACATCCGCAAGGACAAAATATTCAAGTTAAATTAAATTATTTAAATGAAAGTTTACTCATTTAAATATTGTTGTATAGAAACTTAGTAGTCACCAAAGTGACCTAGTTTGAAATGATAAATATTAAATTGTGTAATTTATTCATTTAATTATGGTGATAATTAAAGTGAAGTTATTGAAAGGAAATTATTAATTATAAACTACTAGGTCACCCAAAGGTAAACCAATGTTTATAATTAATAATATTCAAGTGACACATATACATATTTGATTAATATGTTTAAATATCCCAAGATATTAAACATATTGTATTGAATATGTTTATGAGTCTATTAAAATTTATATTATAATATCAATGATAGTTTATTTCTTTAATGATTACCCAAGGTGAATTTAAAAAAATAAAATTATGTTTATCTGAATTCAATTAAATTATTAAATGAGCTTAAGAGCATGTGTTATATTTTTTGCAGCTTCTGTTAATTTGTTCGCTTCCAGCAATGCTTTACTCAAGTTCAATGGTTTGAACTATGCTGATTGGTCTGAACAAATCCAGTTTCAACTGGGTGTATTGGATTTAGACCTGACATTAGCTTGTAATAGACCACCAGCCCTTAATGAGACCAGTACAGAAGCTGACAAGTCATACAGTGAGACTTGAGAGCGGTCTAATCGGCTGTGTTTGAGCTTAATGAAAATGATGATGGCTGAAAATGTTAAGCCATCAATGCCAAAGACGAACATTGCAAAGGAATTCATGTCTAAAAAAAAATATTTCCAATCAAACATTACAAATAAGTCTGTTGTGTGACATTTGATGAGTGAGTTGACGACTAAGAAATTTGATTAGTCTCAACTCATTCATGATCATGTAACAAGTATGGTCAATTTGACAGCAAGGCTGAAAATGTTAGGTATGGATGTAAGTGAATCATTCTTGGTTCAATTCATCATCAACTCACTTCCTCTTGAATTTGGTCAATTCTAGGTAAATTATAACACCATTAAAGAGAAATAAAACTTTCAGGAAATTAAGGTCATTTTAATTCAAGAAGAATGGAGGTTGAAGAAATTAAAGGACTATACCGTTCATTTAACGTTTCAGAAGGAAGCCAATAGTAGTAAAGGATATATAATCCACATGAAAAGAAGCTCGATGCCAGAACCATCAGTGGTTATTTCATCGGCTATCCGAAAAAGTCAAAAGGATACATATTTTATTGTCCAAAGCATTGTACAAAAATAGTTGAATCTGAAAATGCCGATTCATTAAGTATGGCGAGTTCAGTGGGAGTGATGAATCACGTAAGGTAAATATTCAAGAGAATCGGGTGGAGGAACCAACATCTAGTACTTCTCATCAAGTTGTCATTTCTTTTGTTGTATCACAGTCCAACAACATACCGGAACGACATATGAATATTCAAACCAATCAAAGTGAACTTTTCAATGATGAGCATGTTGATAATAGTCAAGTTGTAAGTGAACCATCACAAATACTAGAATTGCGAAGGTCTGTAAGGCAAAGGAGACCAACAATTTATGAAGATTATGTGATTTATTCACTTGAAGAGGAATGTGACTTGAGTAATGACAAAGATCCAAATTCATTTAAACAAACCATGGAATGTAATAATTCCGAAAAGTGGTTAAATGCTATGAAAGTAGAGTTGCAATCGATGGATGACAATAAAGTCTGGGAACTTGTAAAATTACCTGAAAGAAATAAACGTGTTGGTTGTAAATGGATTTTCAAAACCAAATGTGACTCGAAAGGTAACATCGAAAGGTATAAGGCCAAATTTGTCGCCAAAGATTACACTCAGAAAGATGACATTGACTATAAAGAGACATTCTCTCCAGTTTCAAAGAATGACTCTTTAAAGATAGTTATGGCTTTGATAACTCATCATGATTTAGAGCTTCACCAAATGGACGTGAAAACCGCCTTTCTTAACAGTGACTTAGAGGAAGAAGTGTATATGGATCAACTAGAAGGGTTTTCATTTCCTGAAAATGAAAAATTGGTGTGTAAATTGAAGAAGTCAATTTATGGATTAAAACAAACTTCCAGACAATGGTATATTGAGTTTAACGATACCATTACGTCGCATGGTTTTATAGAGAACACCGTTGATCGGTGTATCTATATGAAAGTCAGTGGGAGTAAGTTTAGTATCTTGGTACTGTATGTTGACGATATTCTTCTTCTTGCAAATGATAAGGGAATGTTACATGACGTAAAGTCTTTTCTGTCTAAGAATTTTGAAATGAAAGATATGAGTGAGGCATCCTATGTAATTGGAATATAAATATTCTGTGATAGATAGCAAGGTTTGCTGGGATTGTCTCAGAAAGAATATATCAATAAAATTTTTGAGAGATTTAGAATGGATAAGTGTTTCGCTAGTGTTGCTCCAATTCAAAAAGGGGACAAATTTGGTGAAATTCAATATCCTAAAAATGATTTGGAACGTAAGGAAATAGAATCTATTCCATATGCATCAGCAGTAGGAAACTTAATACATGTAATGACATGTACTCGGCCAGACATCAGTTCTGCAGTAAGGATGTAGGGCCGATATTAAAGTAAACCAGGAATGGATCACTAGAAAGCTGCAAAGAAAGTCCTTCATTATTTATAAGGAACAAAGGAATGTATGCTCACGTATATAAAATCAAATCATCTTTAATGGTAATTTACGTAATTGTTCTTCCACCTTATAAGAAATTACATAAATACCCTTTCATTCATATCCCTTTACATCTCTTTTACTTTTAACCATACATTATTTACTTTAACAAGGTCAAGATGGGGGAATTAAAACTCAATTAACATAATTTCTTTTATGTTTAACAATCAACACATTAAATAATCTAACAAAGAGGCCTTAGGATTGGAATTACTTTGTGAGTTCAGAATTCTCGTTGAAATTCTGGTAAGTAAAATGTTCTTCGTGTTGAGATATGAAAATTCTGGAAGAAACCTTGAGTTTTGTTGAATTGTTTAAATTTAATTTTAAAGTTATGTTGATTGAATTAAAGTATTGTGGATTGTAACTCCGAGGTCAAAAAGAACCGGCATAAAGCAAAATATGAGTTCTTAAATATGAGTTCTTTGCGTCGTTGTTAATCTTTGATTGTGTTAAAATTTGAAAAGAGATTTAAGTTTAAAACTAGAGAATTATGCTTGAAATTGATGTAAATTAAATATGAAAGAATTCTGGAGTGAAGGGTGGAATTTTTTGCTTAAAGTTTGAGTGTATAGGGTATCGGGTGGACGTTTGTTGTAAGCCACGACATCGGGAGCAAAGACTTCTGTTGGAATGCATGAATGGTTTTCGTGGAGGCATACGAGAGGCACATGTCCACGGGAGCAAAGGCTTCTGCATAAATGTATGTATCCGTAGGAGCGAAGGCTTATGCGGAAACATGCTAAAGGCATGTCCGTTGCAGTGAGAGCTTACACAAAAACACACGAATTTGCGGGAGCAAAGGCTTTCGTGTAAGTGGACAAAGAGGATGACACTTAAATAGAGGACATCAGACCCCAGCTTCTAAAAGTTGAAAAGTTTTTGGAAGAGTTCTGTAAGTTGTCTAAATTAGTTCATATTCTAGTTATGGTTTCCAACAAATTTTTAAGAGTTTAGAAAAAATGAATTGATATTGGTTGTATATACTTTGATAGATTCAACAGATTAGTGAGAAGTTTTTGGACCGATTGGATTTCTACTTGTTTGAATTTTTAATTCGGCTAGTGCCTATTGGTAAACCATTGGAGGTAGAAGTTTATTTTTATGTCTAACATCACATGTTTTTATAAAACCTTATTTTGACGTTTCCATTTTATGGCCTTCAATTTTTTGTACTATTATGTATTTTTTACTAGACATGTTTTATTTGAGCATGTACATTAATTCATTGATCATCTTGGTCAAGTGTATCAAATTTGATCGACTCGTAGAGGGGTCTTGTTTTTTGTATGCAAATTTGACAGATGGAGGATGTGCTTATTTGTGTTAACAAGAATAATGAGACAGTTGACTGTGTTGTGTCCATAGGCCCAAAACTCAAAACCTAATCAGGGTCTTATTTTCGTAACTTTAGTGATTGCCGAATATATCATTTCTATTTATGTCAATGACATAATGTCTTCAGAGTCCGTAAGTGACTCTATTTTCATTGGGTTTTTTGCTATGTACAATAAGATCTATTTTCTGTATGTACCATACTAGAGTGAAATGTTTTATCATTTGTCATACTAGTTTTACTTATGATGTTTTTTTTTTTTTTATATATATGACATGCTCCTTTTATTTTAATTTTAACATGAAACGTAAAATTTTACCTATATTAAGTTTAGTCGATTCACTCTAATGACATTCCATTCAATCTATCTATTTTCGAACTGTATCGTTTTTATTGCGTCTCAATCTCACTTCGTGGGGGATTGAGGGAGAGATGATCATGGCTGAAAGAGGTTAATTACATAAATTGGATTTAGAATATTAATAATACGATGGTGGAAACAAGTAGAGCTTGTTTTAAATCAAGTCAACGAAATTGATGTCCACTCTTAATTTCACACAAACCAAATACCTTCGACTCAGTCTTTAAAAAAGGATGTCTGGAAGTCAACAATATAGCAAGTCTAGAAACACAACTCTTGGTCAAAAAGAACAAATCAGGAATTTACTATGTTTAACCAAACATTATGACCTTAAAAAAGCATACTTTATTGACAATAATTTGTTATTCAAAGGTAGACATGCATTTGACTTTCAATATCTAATGAATCTGCTGGAGAAATTTTTGATTTATTTTTTTCTAGTGAATGATGAATTGATGTTTTTATTCGAGAAATATTTTTGGGTTAGAGTTTCGTACCTGAATTTTATTTGGGTCTAACGAGAAAGTTCAAATGAAAACTAGAATTCCAGAAAAAATTATGAATTTTTCTCAGATGGCCTGTACAAAAGTAAAAATCGAGATATCATCTGCTTGAGAAAATATGCGACTCGATTATGAGACAATCAGAATAAAGACGATGTGGCAGTCCATCTTATGAAGATCAGGAATGACCCTAGTGTGAGTTCGACTCATATCACTGAGAGTTCGTAATCCCACATCACTTAGGAGAGTAGAACTGTGCAGTCTTCGACTTAAAGCAGATAATACTTTAGTGAGAGCACTGAGAGACTTTACAGAAGATGACCACAATTGAATGTCGTAAAGTTTGTTGAATCGAATGGCCTCATAGTGATGTAATTTCATTGGATTTAGGAAGCTATTGCTCTAGCAAATGAATTTCATTAATGAAAAAGATGTAATATTTTTCACACATCAAAAAAAAAACATCTGCAGAAACAGGCTAAGAATAAAAAAAATGTCCTCAAACTGCACACAATTACAATGATTTCTAAAATGAGCACAAAAAGATGAAATTTTTGGGAAGTTGTTTGTGATTATGTCGAAGTTTTTTCTGGGTATTTATCAGTTTCTTAGCTCATCCAGATTTAGTATGAACAAGATCCAGCCATTGGTATGAAGATGGATTCATTTTCAGTACATGTTTCCAGGAACCTGCAGCCATAACAAACAGTTAAAACCTTCTTCTACTTTCAGATCTTCCATGGATGATCTTAGTTTGATTAATAATACTTACTTCATTTGTAACGACAGATCGAGAGTAGTTCAAGTTGGTGACGGCCGAACGGGTGGATCCGCACTCGCTAACGGTGGATTTGTTGAGCTTGATTGACCATGGATATTGATAGTTTTGAGCCACGGAACTGACTTGTGAAGACGATCTCTGCATCCGGACAGCTCGTGGAATGTTTCTCCCGTCGACAGACCGCTTTCTCCGGCTCGGTTGCCGCTCCAATGAATCTGGCCTGGTCTTGGGTGCACTTTGCGATCGAACTTTGGCTCTCGAAGATTCCGTATTGGCCATGTAATTCGGGAAGAACGGATAATCATAGGACTCCGATTCGGCATACTCCGAACGGGGAAAACCGAAAGGAGCTCTAGACGGATCGGGTTTGGAGACGGCAGAGTAGTAGTGGGCACTCATTTGAGCCGTGTCGAAGGAGTAGTCCTCAAAGTGTCCACTGCATGCATTCGGACTTATGTCCGTTAGAGCTGACGGATCGGGCGAAAAATTGTAACTCTCTTTGTTTATGTGTGCGTTTTGTGTTGAAAATCGATGGTTTGCTCCTTCGATTTGCGACATTTTCAAGTAGCTATTCCGACCCTTCGAGCTTCTATTCGGCTCTCCGATATCCATCTCTACAATCTTAATGTTCTCTTCCATGTTTCCATCAATCTCCTATGGAAATTAAAATTTTGAGTAGCAGCAGTTAAATCCAACATGCGTATATCATGTTTTTCCGTTAATAAAGGGTTGTAACAGGAATTTTAACTCATTCGATAATTTTTAACTCGATTTAAAACTCGGTCATAAGATAAACAAAGTTTGAAATCAGGTGAAAAAAAATGATGGGATGTGGTAGAAATTGGGTGAGGGATGAAACTTACATTATATGCAGGCCTGTAAAGATCATCCTGAGTAGATTTTCTGTGGACTGAAGGCCTCTGATTCCCAGGTTTTGGATCTTCAGCCATCTGAATCCGATTGGCCCGAGCTCGAGCCTGGGCCGTGAACAATGCCTGCATGCATCTGAGGGTAGCAGTTGCTTGTTTTCTCACCAAGTGACCCCTCGCCAACGCCTGCAACTTAACCAGTCCTCTCAGAGCTCGCAATGCTTTTCTCGCCTGCGAACAAACCCAAGAAAAGTTACAGAAAATCGACAGAATTTCATATCTGAACAATCTTAAGGAAACAGTCGTACCAGATAAGAGCGGAAAAAAGATTGAATTTTTGTTGCAGCTACTTCTTGAATTAAGC
This sequence comes from Begonia loranthoides, assembly GCA_022433065.1. Classification (NCBI taxonomy): domain Eukaryota; kingdom Viridiplantae; phylum Streptophyta; class Magnoliopsida; order Cucurbitales; family Begoniaceae; genus Begonia; species Begonia loranthoides. Next base: position 2,877,918 of record CM039474.1, read on the forward strand.
TGGCTTTGCCGTGGCCGGAAGTCAGACGAATCATGGCTGCAGCTGCCTGTGCAGCCGCCACGGCAGCCTCGGCCGCCTCCGCTGCTAAGTCGTGCCTTTTCTGCTCATTTTCAGCTTCGAATCTGATCTGAGCCATGGCCGTCGTCATGCTGTCCATGTGGGTTGAGTCCTTCGGAGAGGCTGCCAAGGCCGATGACCTTCGAAAACTCCACCTTCTCTTCTCCTTCGGAATCGTCGATAATGGAGTTCCTGGATTCTCCGAGCCAACCGAATAACAGCTCACATTGCTTGGACATTTCTCTCTCTCTTTCTTCCCCATCAAAAAGCTTCTCAGCCATTTCCCTGCCTTTCCCATCTTCTTCAAACCCTCCTCTATCCCAAAAAAAAAAAAAAACAGCCTCAAATTTCAGTTCTTGACTGTCTCCATCTCATGTTTTCTTACAAATCCGGTCCTGAAAAACACAAATCAGGGTGGCTGCTTAGAATCAAATGTAGGATGATAAGATATTTGTATTAAGTTTATTAACTGTCTGGTCGGTTGATGTGGGATGGCAAGTATCAGAAACCATGTGAAACTTGATCCAGAACATGCACATTTCTAGTAATATAATACTCCGTGGCTTATAATTGGTGTGAGGTGGATACAATTGATGTGATTTGAATTCTATTGGGCTGAGCAGGTAGACTGTTACCTAGTTTTCTCTATAAGTTTATGTAAATTATAGTCGCAAAACTCGAAGTTGTATTTCAATATTCGTAGTATATTTGTTAAGAGACGTTATTGTTAAGAGTCTGGTTGGCTCGAATTCTTTTTTAGTCAAGTCAAAAGCTTGCGTTAGGAATCTTTATTATGAAATTCGTGTCAAAGTATAGATTGATAGTGTGCGGTGACCCTAATTCTTTTAGATCGGACTGATAATCCCGTGGTTTCTCTTTGGGTTTTGCTTTACTTTTTAGATACATGTAAACTAAAGTCGCAAAACTCGCAATTGTAAATTAGTTCTGCCCGTGCTTTACAGTTATTGTTCGATTTCTTACCGTTTCTCAATTAGTTGTTCAACGCCAGCAAACTCCATTGGAAACTTCAATAATTGGAGGGAAAAACAGATGCGTAATCGTCTTAGATGGCTAATCTGTGTGATGATAAATGAGGTTAATGTATTATTGGTTGGTGCTCACATGGCTGTGTCTCCATGCTTCTTCCCCTTTGGCCCAGTGTCTTGTTTTGGGAAGCACTGTTCTCAAGTCCTGAATTCTGTTCAGCAACTGTTTTTTGGGAACTGTTTCCAGAAACACTTCTCGGGGAAAAAAGGAAGAGAATTTGGAGAACTGTAGGTCGAAAACAGTGGTCGGAAAGAGATTTGGGGGGTCTGCAGAAGACCCTGATTAGAGGCTTTTGAAGGATGCCATGCGCAAACTGTTGGAAAGAAAGACTGGCTTTTGTTGGCAAGTAGTGAGATTGCCAAAGCACATGGGGACACGAACTCAGGCATCAAACAAATAGTATTTTTGCATGTGAAACATAAATATAATTACGACAGTCTCTCTCTCTCTCTCTCTAGGACTCTCTCTCTCTCTCTCTGACACTCAAATATGAGCAGGGGGACAGGGTCGGCTAGGCCCATGTCCAACTCAAGTCAATCAAACAATGCAATTCTTTTGCGAGGAAGTGTCATTTGTGATTTTTGAAAGGGAGAATCTCTGTCGCCACTCCGACATCTTGCTCTCGAGTCACGACCCGCAGGACAGGCCTTGTACAGAACGATCAGACCAAGCTCTATTCAAGGTTTGACTATGTCGCGAATGAATCAAAATCCAGCCCAAGTCAATCCAGATCCAGTTCGACTAGGACAAGCCCAATCTTGACATGATGACGTGGCTGTCTACGTCATCTTGGATGGATTAGTTTCCTAATGGGCATGATTGATTGTTTAGATGAGGATCATCTTGAGCTTTGAAAGTAACGACAACTCATATTATCAAACTATTTCATTGGGTAATAATTCATATTAATTTTAAACTTTTATTTTTATTATTTATTCCTTTAAAATTTAAAATATTACAATATTATCTATAAAAATTATTTTTTTATTGTGAAAAATATCACTTAACTTTAGCTGCATTTGAAAAATAATAATAATTATTATTATTAATTTAATTTCTGAAGTTTAAAAATTTCTCCAACTGATACCTTAAACTTTAAAATTTTTAAATTTAACACCTTAAAATTTGAGATGTTATCGTCTAATAACTTTACCGTTATCAATTCATTAAAATATGAGCAAATGATCTACGTGAAGTTGGAGAACAAAATCATTCTTCAGTCTTCAAGTTCTTTCATCGTTTTTCTTAGTTTCATAATTATTTTCTGCCTAAAAAACACAATTTGTTACGAACAACTCCTCAATCTGAGACTTAGTTTTAAAATTCTCATATGTATCGTCAATTACTAAAATTTGATATTAGTTGTCACTAAAGTCTATCTCTAACTCTATGCACGTTTCACACTTCTAATTTAACGAATTAATAACAATAAAAATATTAGATAATAACATCTCCAACTTTTAGGTAGGGGTGTGCATGGTACCGGTCCGGTCCCGGACCGGTCGGTACCGGTGCCAAGTTTGTGAAGACCGGTACCGGAACCGGTTCTGAACCGGTTCCGGTCCGGTTCTGGACTGGGATTTCCGGTACCGGTTCCGGTCCGGTACCGGTTTATTTTCCTAATTTTTTAAATATTAAAAATAATATAATGTAATAGTTTTTTTAAAATTAAAATTACTGCAAATTTAATGAAACAAACTAAATAAAAATAGATGAACAAGTAATTAAAATTATTAGAAATTTAATGAAACAAACTAAATAAAAACTAGTTTAATCAATCCACATATGACGACGGTTCAAGCCGGGGGCGCGTGAAGGGAGGCGGGACCGGCTGGGCAGGGCTGGCTGCTGCTTTGTCTCTCTTATCCTAATTCCCAAAATAGAAGAGAACCATGACTTTTACACATCAAAGATATCTGATAAACTATAAACGATAATGCTAAGGAGTGAATAAAGCATACCACTGAGATCACTATTAATTCCATACTAATTCACTTCATCATCAACGTCATTAATTTGTATAATATCTGAAAAATATAAATTGAAAACAAATTTAGAAAAAATAGTAATAAATAAAACAAAGAAAAAAGAAAACACTATAAATATGAAAGATATCTGGCTCATTCGTATCATCATTGATGTTGATTGATTCATATTTCGAGGATCGAATCCAGCTTTGAGTGCAGATAAGCGCTTCGACAGTCTTTGGGGACAAAGAACTGCGAAATTGATCAAGTACTCTTCCTCCACTACTAAAAGCTGACTCCGATGCAACAGTAGAAATAGGAATGGCCAATATATCTCTTGCCACATTGCTTAGAATTGGGTATTTGAATGAATTTACTTTCCACCACATGAGATTGTCTAGTTTGTCTGCATTGTTTTCCAATTCTTCATACAAATATTTTTCAATTTCTGATCGTGTAGTTGAAACATTTGGTTGTTTTGGGCGACTATGAAACAGCCCATGTATCTTATTGTAGCTCAAATTGCTCTTTTGTGGTAAGCTTGCAGTTGTGGTTGGTACACTTGAACTATTATAGTTGTCTTCTGTATTTTCCAATCCCGCATCACCTTTATACTCGAGATATAAATTTTTAATCACAAGTTGTACTTGGCTTAACAAATAATCTGTCTTATCAGAATCCATTACAAGGGAAAGACAATGTTTCAAATACTCTATTTTATGTCGAGGATCTAAAACAACTGCAACATACATCAACATATTCATTTTATCGCAGCTTCCCCAATATTTATCAAACTTGCTTTCCATTCCAATAGTCATTCGCCTCAATAATGGATTATTACATTCAACATACTCTTGAATAACCATTTTCAAATTGCATACTTCACAAACATATGTATTTGAAGTAACATGCAATGAGGCTGAAACATTTAAGGTCATATCATAAAAAACCTGTAAAAAATTTACAAGTTCTCGAACATTAGCCCAATCTTCTGTTGTGGGAGGACTTTGTCCACCCAAATCAACGAGATAATAATCATCTGTTTCTATCAATCTCTCAAAAGCTTTTTCAAATTTTTCTGCGCTGGCTAACATCAATTACGTGGAATTCCATCTTGTAGCCACATCGAGAGAGACACTACTTTTGCACACAATTTTAGCTTGTTCAACACATTTCTGAAATTTTTGTAGTCTAGCAGGAGAAGATCGAACATACTTTACTGCTCGACGTACTCTCATAATACATTCGTAATGGTCTTTTAAACCATCACATACTATCAAATTCAAAATATGGGCAAAACAGCGCACATGCAGACATTCACCATTCAAAACTAGACCATTCCAAGCTCGAATTCTCTTCACCAAATAAGAAAGGGCTACGTCATTAGAAGATGCATTATCAACTGTAATTGTGAAAACATTTTCAATCCCCCATTCAAATAAACATCTCTCTATTTCTTTTCCAATGGTTTCACCCTTATGATTTGCAATCAAACAAAAATTGATGATCTTCTTTTGCAAAACAAAATCACAATCAACAAAGTGCGCAGTTAAAACCATATAATTCAAATTTTGAATAGAAGTCCATGTATCTGTAGTCAAACAAACGCGTTGAGATGCGTTCTTAAAATAATCTCTCAACGTTGACTTCTCTTTCTCATAAATGCCAATAATATCTCGTGCAATCGTAGATCTAGAGGGTACAACAAATCTTGGTTGTAAATATTTAGAATAAACTCGAAATCCCTCTGATTCAACAAACTTAAAAGGCATTTCTTCAACAATAATCATTTTTGCTAGAAGTTCTCGGCAAGTTGCACTACTAAATGATGCAGATGTGGAAGTTGATCCCATATTATCGACAGTATTGAAGCTTAAAGTCTTTTGCTTCGTATCTACACTTGCCAATAACTTTTTACAAGAATTAATATGCTTTTTCAAACTTGAAGTTCCATTCTTTGTATGATGACAAGCATAAGTCTGAGCACAATAATTACATCTTGCTCTAGGATTGTTTGGATCAGTGCTTTCAACCATAGTAAAATGATTCCAAACATCTGATTTTTTCCTCGTCGTTTGACCAGTAACTGGATTAACATTAACACTCTCTATTGTTTCATCATTAAAGCTATCCATTATCTACATTTTACACAATTTCAAAATACATATCAGAATCACATAACAGTCAGAAAATAACCTCTGAAATAAATAAATAAACACAAGCAATACACTGAGAATAATGAATATAACAGTCACCAACTACCAATATGAAAAACAATAAACACTGAACTGACATGTACCAACTACCAATATGCAAAACACTAAACAGAACAGAATTCATTTATGAGTTGTTTCAACTTTCAACCATTGCCAGAACAGATAATTCAACAAAACACTAAGCAGAACAGAATTCATTCATCATTCATCAATTGTTTCAACTATTGCCAAAGGCCCAAAACAGATCATTCAGCATCAAAACACTACACATAACAGACTACAGAGTAGATTAGAGTGCTAACCAGTAACCAAGCTGGCAGACGGCAGTGGCAGTGGCAGTGGCGATGGACAGGTCGGAGCTGGCAACGGCAGTGGCGATGGACAGAGTCGGAGCTCGGACGCGATGGACAGGTTGGAGCTGGCAGCGGCAGTGGCGATGGACACTGGACAGAGTCAGAGCTCGGACGACGGACGGAGATCGGACCTGGCAGAGTGGCACCGTCGATGGATGGAGCTCGGAGGCCGGAGCTCGCTGGAGAGTGCCGACTGCCGAGTGGAGCGATGGATGGAGCTGGAGCTCGGAGTCGGAGCGACGGTCGATGGACGGACTGGCGACGGTCGATGGATGGAGCAACGGTCGATGGATGGAGCTCGGAGCTCGCTGGACGCTGGCGACGGTCGATGGACGGAGCTCGGACTTGGATCTCGCTGGTTGACGATTGACGGAGCTCGGATCTCGCTCTTCGGCGCCTCGGCGGTCGCTGGCAGCTGCTCAGTCGAGGTCGACTCTCGGGCTGGGCACTGGGCAGGGGAGGGACTAGGGAGGAGGAGGTCGATGGACTTGAGGTCAGGAGAGTGGAGAGGCCAGGGGAGGGGAGGGGACGGGACGGGATTTCAGACCTAACTCTGAAATCCCGGTTCTACCCGGTACCGGTTCAATGGTACCGGGTACCGTGAACCGGTACCGGGTAGAACCGGTCCCTATAGCACCGGACCGGGTCCAGTCTGGTGCTACATATTTATGTACTGGTCCCGATACCGAAAGGCCAGTTCCGATCCGATTCTTCGATACCGGGCCGGTTCTGCCCACCCCTACTTTTAGGTTTAAAATTTTAAAGTTGAGGACATTGGAACTCTCCAACTTCATAGCAAAATTGATAATTACCCCCCAAAAAACAACATTTCCCACAACACAAAAATGTTTTCATAGTCACACCATCTTTTCTTAAGAAACTCAAATTGGGGCCTGGATTTCAGAGAGTTTCCCGTCATACTAAAGCCTCAAATGGAAGAATTAAGTGGGTCCGTACTTAGTCAGCAAAATATCTCCGACAGTAATGGCTAACCTAGACGATCTAATCCGAAGCTTAATCTAATCTAGGCTGTCCCATCTCCTGCTTTTCTAACTAGCTGTCTCAAATGTACTATACGCCGTTGCGCCACTCAGACGGCGGCGGTACGGACCGAAAAATAGGCGTCTCACTGTGCTCCCCTCTAGCCTTGGCCGATTTGCGTCAACAATTACGGCTAAAGATTCAATTTTTACGCCATTTGATTGCTGTTTGCTTTCTTTTTTTTTTAGATTTTTGTGAATAATTCTTGGTGGGTTTTCTTTTTTGTCTTCTTAGTCTTCGTTTCCCACTCAAATCTCTTTCGTTTTCTTTTCCTGGTTTCCTCAATCGGTGCGTCTCTTTGAACCCCATCTCCTCTGCTTTATGACCACCTTTTCCCTTTCTCTCTCTACTTTCTTTCTCCTCGCCTCTCCTCTGTTTTCTTTTCCTAATCCAAACCACTAAATACAGTCGAGTATTCCGCTTTTGTCTGTTCGGTTTTGCATTTAATTTTGTACTGACTGTCTCTCTCATCCCTAACTATCGGAACTTGAGCTTCTAATCACCACAAAAAAAAGAGAAAATTATGAGATACACTCGTATAATGCTCTGTTCTCTGTAATATAATCCTCTGTTCTCTCTCTATAATGAATTCTCTCTATATCCATCATCTGTACCACAATTCCCAATTATCAAAACATCAATTTGATGTATAGTGGATGCGATTATTACGTGGGGTCAGTTTAAGAGTCACAAAAAGCCATTGCATTGTGATGTGTGTATTTGAGCACGATAGTTGACCAGCATAAGGTGGCCATGATTAAAATATTCTAATCAAAACAAGGTTGAGATTCATTGAAAAGGAAGGAGATAATACGATTAGAAGTTTGGTGGGTGGTGGGTTTTAATCTTCCATTAAAATCATCGTCTCCATACTTTGCTTAGGGATGGAACTGTCGTACTCCATTTCCATCAGTCCTGTCCATTTGCAAATCCAAAAAAGGATTTCATCAACTTATATTTCAGTAGTGCCCACTTTGAACGTTTAATCTTATTTTATTTCAGTTGAGTTGGTAATAATTATGGTTTGTTTGTAAAAACCGAGGTTTGTAGGGCGTAGAAAAGTAGACCTAGTTTCTGGGTTTTTAGTGATGATGATGATGACGATGACGGGGGGAAATCCTTCTCTCTGCGTTACCCTTTTTTTGTCTCTCTGAAACTGCCTACCCAGAATTTTCAATTCCGCCATTTTCGAGAAGGCGTCTGTGTTTCTAAAGCTTGAATTTGAAGCAAGCAATAAAATAAAAAGACAAATCTCTACACTACTGCAGTGGAGATTCACGCGTGATGCTAAGAACAAAGCTTTCAAATTGGCTGATTCAACGTAGAGACAGAAAATTTGGAGACTGAAAAAAACAGAGGACAAGCTCTGTTTAAGTTCATGCTTCAAAACAGATATGATTAGAACAACCAAATTATTGGGAGAGAGAGAGAGAGAAAAGCTCCATTAACGGAGATGAACGCGAAAATAAGGAGAGAAAGAGGGGGGGC